>CAJQTV010000945.1:0-59700 GCA_907163055.1 Formica aquilonia x Formica polyctena | reverse complement strand
TTTTTCTCTCGTATATTTTATATATTGCATTTTTATTAAATATACGTACCGATCGCAGATATATTGCCTTCGTTTGCCACAACTCAATTGCGAGCTCACGAGACGGGATAAATTCTTAATACATGCAAAATGTCCGATGTCTTGCGTATCTTGTATATACAGCAAGTTGACATGTCTGTCCTTCTTTTGTTCGCTCAGACGTATCGGGACAACGCTATTCTCTTTCTCGATGCAGTATACATTTATCGAAATGTCGTTATGAAGTTCAAACTTTTTAATTTGATTAACAGTCACTGGAAACTCAATGTCCTGGAGATTCAGCACTGTTGTGTAATGTGGGTACGAAGATTCCCGATCCGCGTTTCTTTCGGCTGGATATAGAGCGGCGACCACCGCCCACGCGAAACACGCATTGTCTTTGGATTGCACGTTTATCACTGCTCTCTTCATTATTATTTCTCGCGGTAATTTAATATGGCACCCCGCGCGCATTGGATTATATTTATTTATATTTACAGTTAAATCGAGGATTCGCGACAAAGCCCACCCGCTGTCGCGTTCTTGAAATTCTTCTAACGAGGCAAGCGTGGGCTCGACAATGCGTCGCTCGTACCACTCGTGTAGATCGGACGTGCGAAAGAGTTCATAGTTTCTGGTATTGATACTCTTATTGGCACTCTTATCACCCGACACGAATTCACCGTTGAACACAGTATTCACTTTCACGTTAAAGTATCTTTCCATAACTTTTTGCACGTGTTCGAGCACAATGTCTTTCGCATCCTCGAGAAATTGTCGCGGTTCGATATAGTCTGCGTTAATCACCGCACCGGTCAGTATGCGGTTTTCGAACGCGGTATCGATCTCTCGCCAAACGAGTCTTTCCGCGTTATTCCCGCCACTGTAATCACCACCGCTATGTATAAACCGTCTCTCTAATCGAATCTTCGCACCCTCGAGTCGCGCGATTCTAGCCACCAAAGATTGTCGAACTCCGATCGAGAGCCGCGGACGCTTGACGCTACTGCGTTCCTCGAGGTGTTTGATAAATTCTTCGCATCGCTGTGCCCACGCGAAATACTCGCCCAAGGTAGCGACTCGGTACGATAGCTCCAACAGGTCGCGTTCGGTTTGCTCGGTGTTTTCCATGTTTTTTTTATTATTATTTTTCACTTTGTGCAGATTATCACAAAATCTTCCTCTACCGAACACTTGACACACAAAAAAATACAAGTACCCGCTGTACCTTTTTCAACCGATATACGGAGCGCAAGCTTTCAAATCGAATACTGAGTTTTTGACACCCTTCGTTCTTCATTATATATTTTTCATCTATCGCGTTATGATACCGCGATGGTTCTATCTTGTTTATAATAAATTCTAGCAGCCGGACATCGGCGCTCGCCTTATCATCTTTCTACGAAATTCAATAATGCCGCACGTGTAATAGTGCGAGACGATATTTGTTCATAATGTTTATATATAAATTATAGCAGCCGGACATCGGCGCTCGCCTTATCATCTAATTCTAAAAAGCACTTGACTTTTCTTCGCGCGACCAAAACGTTTTTTGACACCCTTCGTTCTTCATTATATATTTTTCATCTATCGCGTTATGGTACCGCAATGGTTCTATCTTGTTTATAATAAATTATAGCAGCCAGACATCGGCGCTCGCCTTATCATCTTTCTACGAAATTCAATAATGCCGCACGTGCAATAGTGCGAGACGATATTTGTTTATAATGTTTATAAATTCGAGCGGTCGGACATCGGCACCCGCCCTTTGTAATACACCGCGCTGTTTATGCTCCCGCGATAAGCTCCCCCGCCCGCGTGACGTCATTCCCCCGCGCCACGAAAATCCCCCTCCGCCCGCGTGACGTCATGCCCCCTCGCCCGCGCGGGACCCCCCCCGTCCCTCACTTCCCCTCAGAGGACCTGAGTTAGAACCCGCCTATTAACACTACTCATTGTCTACTCGTGATTAAATCTTGAATTTCTTTTCTATGCAGATATTGTGCTCCAAAAAATGTACACAGCCGTGCACCGCATGGCGACATTCCAGTCATCGATCACATATAAGACGATACTTTTGATCACGTAGTTTTTGAGATGAAAAAATTCAGTGTTTATTTATCAACGCGTAATATATATTTGAAATAATAATTAAAAACTATATTATTTATTTATGCATTTATAAGATCCGTCTAAAAAAGACATCACAGATGTAAAAAAAAGTGCTAAGTATACCTTTCTCCAGCCAAAATAGTCCTTTACAAAACTTAATCGTCATCAAAAATATTATCTCTTCTCAGAAATCATATTTTGATAAATATAGCAAAAAGGGGACCCAGCCCCAATGACCTTGACCTTGATATATGCTGTCAAGGATATAATTCTGAGTAACTTTTTCTTCTAATTTAATCGTCGCTTGTTGCTTATTAAAAAGTTATTAACAAAAAAAGTTTGGAATATACCAAAGTACATGCACGGACAGAAAGCACGCGCGCGCGCGCACACACACACACGGGTGGGGGTGCAAGAGGGGCCTTCGGCCCCCCTCCCGCACCCGCCCCGCCGGTAGGCAGAGTGGATCTCGCTTTACAACTTACAAAGTACATGCTACATTGTAAAGGAAGGCCCCCCTTGCACCCCCCCCCCCTGTGCGTGCGTGCGTGCGTGCCTAATTATCACATATTTTGATAATTGCGGAAGATCAACGAAAAATTATTATTTAATATATTAATTTCATTTTAATATTTGATATATTAATTATTATATTATTATTATATTACTCATATATTAGTTAATTTATTTTATTTATTGTGAAATTCAGAATAACTTTAGTGTTGCCAAGAATTTCTATATAAGCGCAATTCATTTTATAAATTTCTGATCTTAACTTGATCACAAATAAAATGTGAATGAAAATGCAAATATATCAAGTTTGATAAGCGCGCGATAGTGTCAAGAGTGCCAAAGCAAGCCTAGCGGCGTCTTAGTAAACATGGACAAACATGGCGTCTCGAAAAGTGACACATTTTGGGCCGAAAAATTCATACTTAATATCGAGATCTGTATATCAAATGCATCTAGTGTCATTTTGATATTATTATATTCGGAAAATCCATGTTCTCGATTGATATGTTCATCTCTCGAAAAGATGGCCCGACGTACGAGATATTTCGAATTCATTTTCTAAAATTTTCAAAAAACGTCCTTACTCCGGTAAATGATACACGGTAGCGTCTGTTTACAGTAAACAAAAAGACGACGAAAAATATACTTAGCGAGACGCTACCGCGTCTCTTGATATATTGGCTTAGTTCACACCGATGTACTATAATATGTACTAAATACTACACTGGCCAATTATAGCCATTCCTCTAAAGAATAGAATGGCTGATTGGTCAGTATAGTATTTAATACGTAATAAAGTATATCGGTGTAAACTAGGTCAGGGACTCTAGAAATTCTTTACTCGATAGCCAATCGCTACGCCAATAGCTTTATAGTAATATTTTATTTGTCGTACAATAAACTTTTTAAGCGCATTGATTAGCTAATTTCTAGATATTCAAGAGATTTTCTATTTTGCAGCCAACCAGTATGCTTAAAAAGTTTGTCGCACGACAAATGTAATATTATCCTTAAGCTGATATTACATTCGTACGACAAAATGTTTGTCGGACGTAACGATTGGCTATCAAATAGAAAATTTCTAGAGTCTCTATCGAGATTCTAAGAATTCTCCATCTGATTGCCAATCGACAAACATTTTGTCGTATGAATGTAATACAAGCATTACACGACGGAGGCACACGCAGGCGCAAGGTCTGCGTACATGGTTTAGTAATCGTGGTAGCCTAATAATTAACTACCAAACGTTGTAATTAGATTACCAATCATCACCAAACGATTGTCTTTCAGTTAAAACCAATTTGAACAAAATTGGTTGT
The DNA here is from genome assembly GCA_907163055.1 of Formica aquilonia x Formica polyctena. Taxonomy (NCBI): domain Eukaryota; kingdom Metazoa; phylum Arthropoda; class Insecta; order Hymenoptera; family Formicidae; genus Formica; species Formica aquilonia x Formica polyctena. Next base: position 55,738 of record CAJQTV010000945.1, on the reverse strand, counting down.
TAAATAATATATTGGTTCGGCTAACTTTACAGCTTCCAGTTAGCCATCCTCACTACCTAACCTCACATGGGTTTTTTTACTTATTGGATAAATTATGGACCACCAAACATTGTAAATAAAGCATTTGTGATCACCTAACGATTCTGCATCGAATAAGCCCTCATTTAATCGATTAGACTAAAAATTAAAAAATGTCCGGCTAACTTTACACCAATATTTTAATTATTTAATTAAAAAGAACAGTTGACCATCAAACATTTTAATTAGGCTACCAATCACCACCAAACGATCACCAAACGATTAGATAATTTTAATTATTAAAAAGTTGAAGTGGTCCGGCTAATTTTACGTAGCTGAACTACGGATACTTTACCGTGGGAGCATTATAGAATACCGCTGTAAAAAGCGAAAACTATCGCATATTGCATCGAAAATCGTAATAAACTTTATTTTTAAATCAATAAAACTCGTACAGCTTATTGTTAGTATAAGTATAACATAGTTTATTTTATAAATAATAACAGTTTATTTTATAAATAATAACAGTTTATTTTATAAATAACAGTTTATTTTATAAAATTTTACATTTTAAATAAAATACATTTTTATCATAATACAGCTGTTTTATTTATGCAAGAGTTGTGCGACTCGTCCATTCCCAACAATTTTACATAAACCTTCTCGCCCTTTCGGCGCAGCACTTTCTCCGCGAGATACACGTCGGGATCGGAAAAGCGTGACAACTTGTGCTCATAGAATCCTCCGGCGATCGGTTCGTCGCGCGAATCCTCCAGCAGATACGTCATGGGATTGGTCCGTTGTACCTTGGTTATACGGAAGATCTCGGTGGTCCAGTTGGGCGTGAAACCTTTCTCGAAGATAGTTTTGAACTTGCTGACGCGTACCGGATCGCCTATTTTGAATCTCGCCGGAGCCGCGATCTTTACGTTGCTGTATACCGCACTTAAAAGTTTATCGGCGATCGCGGGAGATACGTCGATAGATCTTATACCGATAGTGCAACCAGTGTAGCCAGATTATCCACGCTAGCAACGCGCAACCGTAGTGGAGGGGATGACATACACAAGCGCGAACCGCGTACGTGTGAGCTCGGCGCTTCGACTAGCTTCAGATAGCAGAAGAGGACAGATGTACTGTTTTCTGTCTCTCTCCTTCCTACCGAGCCGGCAACGAAGCCGACGGGCGACGGTGCTCGCTTCTCGATTCTCGATTCTTGATATGCGTTAAATGTTGTTTTTAGCCTTTTCGTATGAAATATATAACACACATACTATGTATGATATATATATATATATATATATATATATATATATATATATATATTATATATTATATTATATATTTATGATTTTAAGATACGTATATAAATTATTAAAAGTTTTTATCCACATAGAAAAATGCACCTCAAATCGATGATTTAAAAGAAAGAATATTATTCGTGTTGGAAACAACAAAAGGAAAAAGATATTTAAAAAAATATTCATATAATAATAATTAATATTTACCTTCACTTTTTATGTATACTATTATGTAGATATTTACAATATTTTATTACGACACACAAACGTATACTGACCACATATATACGTTTGTGTTATTGTCAGATTTAAAAAAATAATGAATGGTGATTTTCCACACCACCCATCATGAGGTACCACCAATGGCGCGTTAGATTTTTTTTAACGTGGATCTTCGCCTGTAGCCATATCATACCACATTATATTATGAAATATTCTCTATTATATCTGTTATTTACAGAATAATTTTTTGTCTTTTGCAAGTGTGATGTCAATTAGTGACAAGAAATTTTTTACACACTTGCCTTTTGCAAGTGTGATGTCAATTATCGACAAGAAATTTTTTACACACTTGCCTTTTGCAAGTGTGATGTCAATTCATGACAAGAAATTTTTTACACACTTGTCCTTTACAAATGTGATGTCTATTACAGATAAAATTTATTTTATAAACATATTAAAAAAATGAACAAAATTATTTATTATATTATATGAATAATAATGCTTATAAATAATACTATTCATTTTATTTGGAACATTATTATTGCATATCATTAGCCGATGAGGTACTAGCAATATCATTATTAGCAGCATATAGTGTTAAACTATTCTTTTTCTTAGGACAAGTAGAATATAATTTGTCCGCCGACATGAGAGACAAATGGTTTTCATTAATCTCCATGTCTAGAACAGTTTCTTTTTTTGCTTTTAAAGCTGATTTTAACACACAACTAGCGTTTATACTTGTGGACGAAAGCTTATTTCGTTTTTTTGTTTTTAAATCTGTTAGTAAAGAAAACATTCTTTCTGGGTCGGCATTTGAATTTGGAAGCGATCTAACAGCATTCAAAAGAGACTTCATGTTGGGATATTTACGTTTTAAAATTTCTTTCCACATCTCATCAAAGTTTAATTTTGAAAAATGTTCTTTTTCTGCTGTTGTAAAATCTAGATGTAAAGTATGCCATTCTTTTTTTAAAGCATTTTCGTCAAAACCACCGAGGGTTTGAGCGACAAAAGAAACATCATTAAATGATGTTTCTCTGTCATTGCTACATAATGCTGTGTTTAATTGGAAAACTTTTAATTTACATAAAAATTTATCTTTAATAGGCAGCCTTTTACCAATTTCCTCGGCAGCAGTCACGTAAAATTGAAGACAATTATCTCGAACATTTCCAATTATGTCTGCATGTCCTTCTTTCATTAAACTCTCAAGATATTCTTCACAATCAAATCCTAAATTAATATCATTTAAAGATTTTTGGTTTCCTTTTTCAGAAAATTTAAAATCATCATTACATATATTTTTAAGAAGCTCTGGTTTTAAAAAATGTTCGGAAATTCTTATTAAAAATTCTAATGATTTTGGCTGCAACAAGTGAACTCTTGTTTCCACAGCTTGAAAAAATGCATTATAAGAATTAAAAAAATTTTAAATATGCTTTAAAAATAGCAAATACGCTTTTAGATCCGGATTTTGCATCACAGATAATAAACTTTCTCCTGATTTAGATTTTTCACTTACGACCATTTCGGTCAAAAGGAGCTTCGTAGTATCCCAAAAATCAAGAAGCCTTACAACACATGAATGGTGAGATAGCCATCGTGTATTGGATAATTTTAAAATTTTACGGTTTGTGTCCTGAAAACATTCGATAAATTCTTCATAAATAGCAGCACGCTTAGGACTACTATTAATGTAATTTGTGATCTTTTTTAAAAACTCCTCGCAATATTTCAGTATTTTAGCACATGCAGAATGTGCAGCTAATGCCGCGGAATGGCATGGACATGCAAATGTTAGTAAATTTTTACAAAATTCTTCTAACTTTTTTTTGAATGAAAGATTTTTACCTGTCATGACAGACGCATTGTCGCATGACAAGGCAACAATATTTCCAAATGGGATCTTTAATTTCCACATTTCGCATTTAAATGCATTAAATAATTTTTCCGCGCTACTATTTTTCGCATCAATATTAATTAATTTAATTAATTGCGTGCGAATGTCTAATGTTTCAGGATCAACATACCGTACAAGAAACGTCATCCATTTTTCATTACAAATATCAGACGTTTCATCAATAAAAATGGAAAATTTAGTATTTTGAATGCTGTTAACCACACGGTCCGTCTCAACCGGACATAATACATTCGAAATTATATTTTTACATTTTGTTCGACCCATACTCATACTTTTTAACACGTTTGGATCTTTTCCTATTTGTTGAAAAAAATTGAGAATATTTTTTGCCGTTTGATGCGAAATATTCTTATCAGCAATTAATGCGGCATACCGAATTTCTGCTGATTTTTTCCGCTGTTCAAACGACAAAAGTGAGTCGTCCATCATATTTATATCTTCGTTTGTGTTCTTTGTTTCTGTCTTCTTTTTTTCAGATAGTTTTATATGTGCTTCGGATTCTGCGTGACGATAAATATGCGATAAATCACCAACCATATATTTATCACAAAACGAGCAAGAAAATGAATTTATGCCATCTGATATTTCATGTAACCATGGCTTAAATAATTCGATCTCTAGCCATTGTGGTTGAAATTTATATTTTGATGATATATTTTTATATGAATTTTTATTATCATGTGAAATATTATTATTATTATTTAATAAAGATGAAATATTTTCTTTAATATTATTTTTGTGAGATGCAGAATTCGCATGTCTTAAAACATGTGTGTTGCACGAAATATTTTTTTTACGTATGATGCAATGATATAAACTATCATCAGAAGATACTTTACGTATCCAAGATTTAATTCTATCATCACTAAGCCAAGCTTCGTGAAAGCTTCGCTTAGGTTTTTTTTTAATTTATCACACATTTTTATACGCAACAAAAAATAGGCAGAAACAAAGAACTAAAGAAGAATGAATAAAACGACAGATAAATAATAAAAAAGAAGAAATAGAAATAATATCGAAATATAGAAATAAATATATAAATTTGAAATAATCGGGACTTACAATCACAACTGCTTCAGCTTCTTGGATACCAAGATTTTACAAGACACGTATAAAATATGTTGACTCGCAAAAGGCAACAAGGTTATCTCAGAAGCGCCATGAAACAATAACAGTACAGCGTATGAAAAAAATTCACAACACACGAAACAAATGAAATAATGCTTCAGTTGTGAAATGTCGCTGTGAAATAACGAAAAATCATCATGTTAAGTAACTCAAATCCGTAAGTCAAATCAAAATATTATTATTTATATTTGTTAAGAAAGTTTAATCTTTAGTTTTTATCTTCTCCTTTCTCTTACATAATATATATCTTATTTTTATAGAAGAAATGAATGATGGAGAAAATGCAAATTTGCAGCAGTTGATGCAACAGTTGTTGCATCAACAAAAATTACAAGACGAGAGACAACAACTGTTGCATCAACAGTTGCAATATTTGCAAAGAGGAGCAGCAGCAACAGCCGCCGCCGCCGTCAGAGAAAATGAATGAAAATGGTATATTTTTTTATTATTTATTCCTTTTTATTAAAATATTGATATATATGCATAGTTGTATTGTCATTCACTGTTTAGTATTAATCTATCTCTATTTTTTCAGAAATACAAAAAAAAGAGCAGACGGCCGATCCCGCGCCCGCTGGTATCAGCAACGGGGCGACAGGGGCGGACGAAAAATGGAAAGCTGCTCGATTAGCCGCCGAGGAATAGGCGGCCAGGAAAGAGACGGCCGAGGAAGAGGAGGCGGCCGAGGAACAAATACGCGGGATCGCAGTGGCTCCACAATAATAAAATATTATTTTTTTAATAAATAAATATTAAAAATAATATAATAAAAATTAATAAAAAATAATAAAATATAATTCGGGGGTAATTATTTATACATCAATCTCTTTTCTTCATTTTTTTTTCATATGCAATAGAGAATATTTCATAATATAATGTGGTATGATATGGCTATATAGGCGAAGATCCACGTTAAAAAAAATCTTACGCGCCATTGGTGGTACCTCATGATGGGTGGTGTGGAAAATCACCATTCATTATTTTTTTAAATCTGACAATAACACAAACGTATATATGTGGTCAGTATACGTTTGTGTGTCGTAATATAATATTGTAAATATCTACATAATAGTATATATAAAAAGTGAAGTTAAATATTAATTATTATTATATACATATTCTTTTAAATATCTTTTTCCTTTTGTTGTTTCCACACGAATAATATTCTTTCTTTTAAATCATCGATTTGAGGTGCATTTTTCTATGTAACTTTTAATAATTTATATACGTATCCTAAAATCATAAATATATAATATAATATATATATATATATATATATATATATATATATACATGTATATATAATTAAATATATACATAAATATAATACATATATATATATATATATATATATATATATATATGTATTTATGAGCATAGTATATTAACGATAAAAGCTTAATTATGTTAATATTTATGTTAATATTTTAGTTAATAATGCACTTTTATTAAAATATTATTTTATAAGTAAGAATATTAAAATGCAATATAGTTATGCTTTATCTATATATATAATACAAATATATATACGTATATATGTATATATATATTTATTTATTTAATTATTTATATATATATATATAGATAACGCATAACTATATTGCATTTTAATATTCTTACTTATAAAATAAAACTTTAATAAAAGTGCATTATTAACAAAAATATTAACATAAATATTAACATAATTAAACTTTTATTTTTAATATACGATGCTCATAAATAGGTAAATAAAATTGAAAGAACTATATAAATATCAAATATTTTATTGAATTATATATACAGGGTGTCCCAGAATTCGCGGACACGGAATGCACAGCATGATTGTCCGTGCTAAAAGAAACAACTTTTTTCTTTGGCAAAATTGCGTCTGAACAATACTTTTTAAATGAGAGCAACTTTAAACTAACGAATGAGCGCTCTAGGTTACACATGAATCAGGGGCGGCGCGCGCACGGCGTGCGTGAGCGTGTGTATACGCTATTTTATTATTTCGCTAAAGATTTTATAAGAACTATGCATAATATCTAAATATTGTAGACGGGCGAGACATTATCTCGAAAGAAGATTTGAAAGAACAGCTTCATTTTGCAATAGCAACATAAAAAAATTAGACATTATTAAACATTTAATCGGCCCTTTTCAGAGCCACAAACATTTTTAGAATGTTGGAACAATAATCTTGGATCAAAATTATTCATGTGTTATCAATCTACTTATTTTACTTTCAGTCGTTGCTTTGGTGATATCAATTAGAAAATGTTCTTTTATAAAGTGTTTTATTCAAAATACCGATATTCAGATATCATGCACAATTCTTATAAAATTTTTAGCGAAATAGTAAAATAGCGTACAACACGCTTACGTGCTGTCCGCGTGCCGCCCCTGATTCATGCGTAACCTAGAGCGCTCATTCGTTATCTTAAAGTTGCTCTCATTTAAAAAGTATTGTTCAGACGCAATTTTGCCAGAGAAAAAAGTTGTTTCTTTTGGCACGAATAATCACGCAGTGCATTCCGTGTCCGCGTATTCTGGGACACCCTGTATATTAATTCGAAGTTATATAAAAGTTATACAGTCTTATATATGTATAATGCAAAGTATTGCTTTTCGCATCGTAACCTTAATTATATATAATATATATAATTTTAATAAAACAAAAAATATATATTAATGTATTACATATGATTTGTAATTATCCGTTATTTTTACAATAAGAACTAAGATATTTGAAGGATCTGGATATCTATAGTAAGCAAAGAGGACTGTTGTATTTTGATTAAAATATAACGGGGATGGTGGCGGGTTCCTTGCTTATTTATTTTAAGATGTTTAACATATACTACAAAAAAAATGATATAATCCCTAAAAACTTACCTTTTTAAAAAAAGGTAAAAAAAAAGCGCCAAGTACACGCGCCATGTGAAAAAGTGTTACACAAAAAAGTTTTTTTTTACATTAAAAAAGCTACTCTATAAAATAATGTAATTTTAACTTTATACAAAACAGTGTTATTTTAACGTACAAAATAAATATTTTAATTTCCAAAAAAAAATAGATATCAAGAAATTCTGCCAACTGATAATAAAAACTATACCATAAAATTAATTTCTTTTATGATTATTTAAATAAAAACATTTTAATTACAAATACTGTTGTACAAAATAGTTGTTTAAATTTCCTACAAAAATAATGATATCAAAAAATTGCGCCAAATAAATAAAAATGTATGCTATAAAATTTATTTCTTTTATTATTATTTAAATAAAAACGTTTTAACTAAAAAAAACTGTTATACAAAGTAGTTATTTTAATTTTCTAGATCCGTTTTGAAATATATTTATTATAAAAAAATTATGTAAGAGATGATATAAAAAAGACAATCACATATGTATACATTATAATAACTATATAAATTCTAAAGTTTAATAAAAAAATTATAATAACTATATAAATTCTAAAGTTTAATAAAAAAAGATGATATGAAACAAAATAAAATTTTTTTAGATTCATACAAAAATTAAAAATTAAAAATTTATGCAAAAAATTAAAAACTTATGCGAAAATTAAAAATTAATACAAAATCAAAAAATTAAAAAAATTTAAGTTAAAAATCTTGGCGCTGCTTAACTGAACAATGTGCTAATGATATTAACGTATTCCGTACATTTACATTACAATTCTTGATGTAAGGATGTATGATTAAATTAATTATTTGTTACTTTAAAACATGTCGCAGTTATAAATTTTGAAACTTAGCAGCGCCAAGATTTTTAACTTAAATTTTTTAATTTTTTGATTTTGTATTAATTTTTAATTTTCGCATAAGTTTTTAATTTTTTGCATAAATTTTTAATTTTTAATTTTTGTATGAATCTAAAAAAATTTTATTTTGTTTCATATCATCTTTTTTTATTAAACTTTAGAATTTATATAGTTATTATAATTTTTTTATTAAACTTTAGAATTTATATAGTTATTATAATGTATACATATGTGATTGTCTTTTTTATATCATCTTACATAATTTTTTATAATAAATATATTTCAAAGCGGATCTAGAAAATTAAAATAACTACTTTGTATAACAGTTTTTTTTAGTTAAAATGTTTTTATTTAAATAATAATAAAAGAAATAAATTTTATAGCATACATTTTTATTTATTTGGCGCAATTTTTTGATATCATTATTTTTGTAGGAAATTTAAACAACTATTTTGTACAACAGTATTTGTAATTAAAATGTTTTTATTTAAATAATCATAAAAGAAATTAATTTTATGGTGTAGTTTTTATTATCAGTTGGCAGAATTTCTTGATATCTATTTTTTTTTGGAAATTAAAATATTTATTTTGTACGTTAAAATAACACTGTTTTGTATAAAGTTAAAATTACATTATTTTATAGAGCAGCTTTTTTAATGTAAAAAAAAACTTTTTTGTGTAACACTTTTTCACATGGCGCGTGTACTTGGCGCCTTTTTTTTACCTTTTTTTAAAAAGGTAAGTTTTTAGGGATTATTAAGATTACCTGATGATGATGCAATTCACTTCTTGATTAGTGGAATTAATAATGATGCTATTCGTAGTGCTGCCTCTGTCATTCGTGCTGACTCCTTGGATGCCTTCCTCAATGAAATGCATAAGGTTTCTCTCTCTTTTGGAAGTTCGAAGAAAGATTACTCATCTCACTTTAAATCACATAAAGGACGGGATAATGCAGTATCAACTTCGAAAGCTGAGTCATTGTCAACTTCTCAGAAGGATTTCAAGGATAACAATTATTGTGTGTATTGCTGAACACGTGATCACATTAGGGACAACTGCTTCAGATTGAAGAGAAAAGAGCAACTTCAATCTTCTGTTCCAAAGTTACCAGCACCGGTAGCTGCTATTGATTCTACGACACCGACAGAAACTGTCATGGGTCCAGAGAGGTCACCTCCTGTAGCTGCTATCAACGATATAATTACCAGAAGACTGGATACAGAAGATTCTTCTCTTAAGGTCGTTTCTTTAAATAATATCCCGTGCGCGTTGAAAGCGTTACTAGATACAGGTAATCCTGTTTCTTTCATATCTCCAACTGTGTACCAGAAATATTTTAATGACTCGAATATCGTTCTTAAAAAGCCATTGATTTCTTACCAATCTGTTTCTGGAAATTTAATTCCAATTCTTGGATCGATCAATACCCAAATTTGTTTGGAATCTCTTCCGAATTTTACTGGAAATGTTAGTTTTCTGGTTTTCCAGAATGATTCTTTCTTTGTAGATTTTATAATAGAACAAGATTTTATAACTGAAAATAACATTACTTTATATTTTCATTCTGCAAGTAAAAAAGCAGATGATAGATTAAAGTTAATTAATGAAGTGGCATCTGCCGAAATATTAGAAGATTTTTCATCGAATGGAAATTCTGTTTATTCTGATATTAAAACAGATTTTGGAAATGAAATTGATCGGAAAGTGATAGCAATTGTTAATAAAGTAGAGAATATGAAGGTTGAACTAGCAGATAATGATCATTTTGTAAAAGTAGCTTTAAAAGATGATTCAATCTATGCTTATGCGCCGCGACGTTTTGCATGGGCAAAACGGATTCAAATTCGTGAAATAATTGACGATTTGCTAGCACGTGGAATTATTAAACCTAACGTTTCCCCGTACTGTGCTCGTGTAGTTCCAGTCCGTAAGAAAAATGGGTAATTATTCAGAATCACGGCTCCACCTGCAACTGGGCTGCGAATTTTTTTACGGACTTTTTATGTTTAGAAAGAAATATAAATAACCATTTTTAGTTGGGGGAGGCCCAAAAAAAAAGTTATAGACCAAAAAAGGGTAATTATTTTGAATAAGGTCTTTTCTGAATTTTGACAAATATGATCGGATCTCTTGGTAAAACTTTTTGTTGTGACTCCAATAGTGATAATCAGTCAGGGGAGCCCGTCCCCCATCACCCCCACCCCCCAAAAAACGAAAAACCCCAAAAATTACCGAAAATTAGGTAATTATGTACTATAAAATTCACCCCACAACCCAAACCAAATTTTAGTTTTAAATCAGAAATAGGTTTGGGTTAGGTTATATCTTCCGGAAGTGTAGCCCACCCGTAGGGGGGGGGGGGGCAGAACCCACTTGGCGCCCGTAGCCGCTCAGCGATGAGTCTTGACTCGTCACCAGTATGAATGGAAGCCTCCTCGAGTAGTCCATCCTAAACCACTACGCCTAAGCAGCCCCCTCTTCTGCTCCCAATTAATAATACGATCTTCCACCGTCACCACGTGGTGGATCTAGTGGACAGATTACCGGCACTTACGCTGGCACAGATGTACACCGCAGATCTTTCTAAAGATCCTACTAAGAAACTGATAACATCTTTACGCGAACTATTAACTAGATGGAAGAATTTCAATCATATTTCATCCGCTACATACAAAACTCTTTATTGTAGTGACGGCAATCTCCCTAGAGCATACGGACTGCCAAAAATACATAAACGTGACTGTCCGTATCGAATCATAGTTTCTTCGTTGAATAGCCCTTTATACCATCTTGCCTTCTTCCTTCATAAAATCATGTTGAAAAGTTTTCCTAAAGCACATAGCAACATTGTCAATAGCTTTCAATTAACTAAAAATCTGTCGAATGTCACAGTAACTGATAATTTCAAATTGCTATCGTTGGATGTGATCTCTTTATTCACCAACATCCCTATTGACCTTGCCATTGAGAGTGTCGAGAAAAGAATAGATCTCATTTCCAACAATTGTTCCATTCCTCCAGCGGAGTTTATCTTAGCGATAAAATTTGTTTTGAACTCTACTTTCTTTACATTTAATGGAACAATTTATAAACAAACTTATGGCACTCCTATGGGTTCCCCATTATCTCCCATCATAGCTGACATAGTCCTTCAAGATTTGGAAGGGAAAGCTCTTTCAACATTGACTTTCATTCCATCCTTTTACTTTAGATACGTTGATGATATCGCAATGACTGCACCATTTTATCTTATGGATCACACAGTTAATGTTTTTAACTCCTTACATCCTAAAATCCAATTCACCTTAGAAATTGCTGACAATGATAAATTGAACTTTTTAGATATCTCAATATTTCTAATTAACAACCGCTTAGTAACTGACTGGTTCCATAAACCTACTTTTTCGGGTCGGTATCTTAATTTTCTTTCGCAACATCCGACATGCCAAAAAAGAGGTACCATTATTGGCCTTGTTGATAGAGCTTTCTTACTTTCACATCCACAATTTCACCAAAAAAATTTGGACTTTATCATAAAAATTCTCCTGGACAATAACTACCCATTAGATTTCATTTTTCAAATAATTTTTAACCGTCTCAAATTTCTGATCTCTAGTAGGGGCCTTCCAACTTACGATGAGGATGTCAATAATAAGATTGTCTCCTATTTTACAATCCCTTTCGTCCATACCATCTCGCACAAATTTAAAAACATCATAAAAGATCTTGACGTCAGGCTTTCTTACTGTAGTCTTAATAAATTATCATGCTTTATTAGGGTACATAAGGACGTCCTTCCCAGTGCATCTTGCACTAATGTCATCTATATGATCAATTGTGCAGATTGTGATGCATCTTATGTAGATCAGATAAGCAGGAGACTACAGACGAGAATCGGGGAACACCGCAACCACATACGTAGAAATACAACTGTTGGTTCGGTGATTACCGATCATAGATTAGAGTTTGACCATGATTTTGACTGGAACCATGTCCGGATTTTGGACAGCGAAAAATATCTAAACAAACGACTGATATCTGAGATGTTGTTCATAAGGAGACAAATAAATGGTCTGAATTTGCAAACGGATACCGAGGGCTTGCACCAGACATATATTACTGCGTTGGATAAACTTCCCAACATTTAATGCATAGATGATATTTGTGATTATTTTCAAGACGCGTATATTTTGATTTCTTCATTCCCGATATAAATACATATTCGTTCGGGTAGTGAGTTGTTGTGTTTACTCTTATGTCATCAAGGGCCAATGACCTAGCATTGTATACACACAAGTTTAAAGTCTCGTGAAACATCTTAGAGATAACGTGGTCTTTACAGCTTTACGAATTAATAATTGTGTCGCGTCATATACTCTTCATTGGGATACATCTGTTGCATTTATATGTAAGTTCTTCGCTATCACTGTTTACCCTTGAGCGCTCTTAACCTCTTATTGCACGCTCCTACAGGAGTCTCGGCTTTTCGGGTTTCGCATATCAACATGCCGGCAAGCCTTCATAACTTTTTACGATGTGAACTTCCTGGCCTATCACCCGGGGAGTTTGTCATCCCGGGATGCCTGTTTGATCGATTTCTTGCGTTTGCAATTTAATTTTTAATCATTGACTGCGATATTTTTTTATACATATATATTTATTAATGTATTTATTTATTTTTGTATTTATTATTTTAATTGCGCTGAAGATGGCCACAAAAAAAGGGCCGAAACGTTCGCTTTATTATCATTTGTTGTTTAGTGTCACTTTGTACCCGTTTTAATATGAAATTTGTCAATTGCCGTCACACAATTAATAAATCTCTCAACGTGATACTTGTGGCTCATATTGCCTTTTATATGCTTACATTTATTAAATATCTGATAACATATCTGATGCTTTTAAACCTTTAGCCTCTTCCTCACAATCTTGAATAATAGATCTAAATTTCCTCCTGTACTTCAATTTCAGGGCCATATTTGTCAGATTTTTTAGGCAAGATTCAACGTTTTTAGCAATTAAGACGTCTGGATCAATAATATTGAAATGCAATGATAGTGGTGATGGAAGCACTGGATGCAACCATGGATTTGTCTCTTTGAACATCTCAGCCGTCTCAACCACCTTTGGCTTCTTGCATCGACCTATAGGCCCTAAGTAAGGCATATTTGCAGCTGCTGATGATGAGCTGCACCCAGGTGAAGGTGACGAGAGGGGAGAGCAGGTGGCAATAACTCTAAATGGAGCACTAACGTCATCCATAGTCTGCTCGTTCAATATCGTTTCTACGCTGTCTGAGGATGCCAATGACGGCAAAAGCGACACTTCTTCATCTGTTGATAACGCTAGTGAAAGTGTGGGTACGGATACCGACGCCTTTGGTGGGAAATTGTCCACAGATCTGCAACCGGAAATAATTAAAAAAATTACCACTATCATTCGAAATTAGAAACGTAGAACAAACCGCCATATACTAAACTTACTTTCTTTTCCTAATATGAGGTGTCAGAAATGACATAATATTGTATAGGGGCCATTCTGGACGAGTTGAGGCCGCTGCCCCAGACCTCCCCTCCAAGGGAGTTCAAGAATACGCTTCTCCTTCGCGAACCTCTCGTGAAGGATATGCCATCTGGCCGTACAATCTGTCACAGATGCTGAAATCATAACATAAAAGATATAGAAAACGTATATGAACCGTTACAATGAAGAAGGATGCAATATAACCTACTATTAATTGTTTCGGCCACAATCTTCCATGCGGATTCTTTTATTCCGGCATTCTTGAATCCTGCATGTCCCTTATCATATATTTCGGGATGTGCCCGCACACACTCTATTAACAAATCGTAAGTATCGTTGGTCGACATTTTCCGAAATAACCGTATTCCGAATGCGCAACACAATGTCAAATGTCACTCTTGAATTCGAGTGCAGCGCGCGCAAGAATCGAAAGCGTCGATTGGCTGGAAGAGTCACGTGAACAACCCGACTTGACGGAACGCGACGTCGAAGCTTGACATTGGCAAGCATTCACGTTGCGTTAAGTTTCGATACTTCACGTCACGTTACGTAAAGTCGATCGTAATGAGTCACATATAAAACAAGAGTGTTTTAGATTTTACGTCACTTCACGTCCCGTCGCGTCCCTTTACGTTAAGTTTATCGTAATCCCGGCATAACCGGGCGCACGTCGGTAAGCGCCTGTGAGTGGCACCCGTTTGATCACGTTAATATTGACCACGGTTCCAATTGACCATGTTGAGATTGACCACGTTGCGATTGACCACGTTGATATTGACCACGGTCCCGATTGACCACTGTCCTAATTGACCACAGCCTCATTGACCACGTTGATATTTACCACGGTTCCGATTGACCACGATCCCGATTGACCACGGTTCAAATTGACCAGGGACCCGATTGACCACGTTGATATTGACCACGGTCCCGATTGACCACGTTGATATTGACCACGTTAATATTGACCACGTTAATATTGACCACATTGATATTGACCACGGTCCCGATTGACCACGTTTATATTGACAACGGTCCCGGTTGAAAAACCATGTAACACACACACACATGCGGGGGAGGGGGTGAAAGGCGTCTTCGACCCCCTCTCCCGCACCCCATCCGCCAGTCAGGCACAATGAACCTCGCTTTACAACTTGCAAAGTACATGCCCTAGTAACGACATGTATTGATCCGTGGTCAATCGGGACTGTGGTCAATATTAAGGGCGTATCCCGTTTGGACACGGAACGATTGGACACCGCTCGATTGGACACGGAACGATTGGACACAGAATTATCGGACACCGCACGATTGGACACCGCACAATTGGACACGCACACTGCACGATTGGACACTGCACGATTGGACACCGCACGATTTGACACTGCACGATTGGACACCGCATTATTGGACACTGCACGATTGGACACCGCACGATTGGACAGTGCACGATTGGACACGCACACTGCACGATTGGACACTGCACGATTGGACACCGTACGATTGGACACTGCACGATTGGACACCGCATTATTGGACACCGCACGATTAGATACCGCACGATTTGACACCGCACGATTGGACACCGCATGATTGGACACAGGTAATTATGCATAAAGAGGGCACAAGCAGAAGCATAAATTTTAGTTTTAAATCAGAAATCGGTATGGGTTAGGTTATATCCTCCGGAAGTGGAGCCCCCCGTAAGGGGGGCGGAACATACTGCCTCCACGCATATTCTTTTTAATGCGAAGTAAGGTTCCACATAGGTGTACAACTTTCCACGCGAAGCGAGGTTCAACGCAAACTTATGTGTCTAGTTTTTTGATAGTGGACCCCCCCGAAGGGGGGGCGGAACCCACTGTGTCCAATCGTGCAGTGTTCAATCGTGCGGTGTCCAATCGTGCAGTATCCAATCGTGCAGTGTCCAATCGTACGGTGTCCAATCGTGCAGTGTCCAATCGTACAATGTGCGTGTCCAATCGTGCAGTGTCCAATCGTGCGGTGTCCAATCGTGCAGTATCCAATAATGCGGTGTCCAATTGTGCAATGTCCAATCGTGCGGTGTCCAATCGTGCAGTGTTCAAACGTGCAGTGTGCGTGTCCAATTGTGCGGTGTCCAATCGTGCGGTGTCCAATAATTCTGTGTCCAATCGTGCAGTGTCCAATCGTTCCGTGTCCAATACTGCGTGTCCAATCGAGCGGTGTCCAATCGTTCCGTGTCCAAACGGGTGTCACCCAATATTAACGTGATCAATATTAACGTGGTCAATATTAACGTGGTTAATATCAACGTGGTCAATCGGGACCGTGGTGAATATCAAAGTCGATCTCAACGTGATCAATCCGGACCGTGGTCAATATCAATGTGGTCAATCGGGACCGTGGGCAATCGGGACCGTGGTCAATATCAACGTAGTCAATCGGGATCGTGGTCAATCGGGATCGTGGTCAATCGCGACCGCGGTCAATATTAACGTGGTCAATATTAACGTGGTCAATATCAACGTGGTCAATCGGGACCGTGGTCAATATCAACGTGGTCAATCGGGTCCGTGGTCAATTTGAACCGTGGTCAATCGGGACCGTGGTCAGTATCAACGTGGTCAAACGGGACGCTCCCAGCGCCTGGTAGTATGCGGCGGGGGACACTTTTTTGACATTTATTATTAACTTTATTTGGTAAATAAACGTTTGTTACAGTTCGTTTACACACATTTCGTTTGCACACAGTTCTTTGCAAACAGTTCTTTTGCGCACATTTCTTTTGCGCATATTTCTTTTGCGCACATTTCTTTTGCGCACATTTCTTTTGCGCACAGTTCGTTTGCACACTTTTCTATCCACACAACAATTATAGGGATCTCGTTTCGCGTTGTAAAGTATATGCGTGGACACAGTGGGTTCCGCCCCCCTACGGGGGGGCTCCACTTCCGGATGATATAACCTAACCCAAACCTATTTCTGATTTAAAACTAAAATTTATGTGCGCAAATGAACTGTGCTCGAAAGAAATGTGCGCAAAAGAAATGTGCGCAAAAGAAATGTGCGCAAAAGAACTGTTTGCAAAGAACTGTGTGCAAACGAAATGTGTGTAAACGAACTGTAACAAACGTTTATTTACCAAATAAAGTTAATAATAAATGTCAAAAAATTTCAAAATTATACATGCGTGTGTATGTATTCCAAATTATACAAAAACATGTGTTGTGTCCAAAAACAACGTGTCCAATTGAACGGTGCGCAAATGAAATGTGTCCAAACGAACTGTGCGCAAGTAAAATGTATCCAATCGAACGGTGCGCAACTTTATGTGTCTAATATCACAGTGTGCAATTGCAACGTATCCAATTGTACTGTGCGCAAGTGAGCCTCTCCCTGTGTGCGCGCGTGCGTGCGTGTGTGCGTGCGTGCGTGCGTGTGCGTGAGTGTGTGTGTGTGTGTTTTAGTTCGCGGGTGTTATTAGTACGGAGGACATTAGTCAGAATACAAGGGAAAGATTTTATCGTTAACATTTAGGTTTTGACTGGTTAATACAATATAAAGGTTTATTTAGTCAAAACAAAACAAAACATGTGTGTGTGAGTGTGTGAGAAAGGAAATAAAGGATCATAGAGGGGGAGAATGAAGGGAGATTTTCTTAGTTTAATTTAGTCCTGGTAGGACGAATCGGATTCTACGTCAAGTAGTTCATTGACAGAACTCCTATATGGCTTTTTCGAAGTCGTCTGACTTCGAAAGGTGAGGAGAAGAAGGGGGTGAATTACGGAAGATGATCGTCGATAAAGAAGAGAATGATCGCGGGAAGGATGGTGGTGCAGGAGAAAGGGGTTCGGGAGAATATACTGGAGAGTAGCTTGGTGAAGAATAGTAGGGGGAAAGAGGAGGAGTTGTAGGTTCAGTGGTTCGTGTTAGTGTTAATAGTATTGTTAATTTTGGACTAATATTAGTGATGGTTTGTTCAGCGCAAAAGTTAAAATCTGCACGAACTCGAGCCTTCCGACTCTTGCGATTGACTTGATATAAATCGCTGGATCGCGAAGTATAAGTTTTGCTCGACCTGGTTTTCACTACGGAACCAGTACAAATATAGTAATATAATGAAACTTCTATCTCGACCACGTATAATAAGAATTAGTTAGTAGTGACTTTTAATTAGTGTGTTTTACGAGGTAGTGTTTCGTGTGAGGTTGGCGACTTCGGGCGTTGTTTCAGTTGCTCTATTCGTGGTTGGTCAGGTCTGGTCGAGAGACGATGCCGATGAAGACACTGGTTCGCACAATTAACTCGCGAGTCACAACACAGAGCAAGATTACTCAGATTGAATATTGCAGAATAAGTGAGTGAATGTGTTTTCAAATTTCTCTTTTTATAATTCTCTATTTGGAGGTGTATTCTATTTCTAAGAGTGGGGATTTTCCAAAACTTCGACGAATTGAAACTGCGCAGAAGTGGGAATCCTTCAATCTTAACAAATTAAAATCTGTGCCAGTGTCCTCATTAGGCGGGGTGTTTCTCCTACTTTTCACGTTTTTACCCGTGATGATCGTTTATTGGTGAGCTCGATATCCGTTTGAAGGTTCCTTCCACGTGATCAGATTAGAAAAGGTCCTATTTTCTTATGATTATTTTTATTGCTATTGATGCAGCTGTGTTTATTGAATATTTCGTTGGAAATTTTTATTATTATTGATGGAGCCGTGTTTGTTGGGTATTTTGTTAGAAAATTTTATATTATTATTGATGCAGCTGTGTTTGTTGGGTATTTCGTTAGAAAATTTTATATTATCTTGTCGGTGTCTCTTTATTCTTCCGCCGGCAAATTCTACTAAGGGATGTCTATTGATTTTTATTTATCTCGAGGAGACGGGCATGGTTTCATCACCGATCTTTTTGCGTCGGTCTGTTTACTAAACGATTTGTTTGTCTCACCAATCGACGATCATTGCCGCCACTTCGCGGAAGGAAGGAATCGTGGAGTCGGCAGGACGTAACACCCCCGGCCTTAGACAAATGTTGGGGAAAGCCCAACATTTGCAAAAAAAAAGGAAATGGATTCCTTCCTTTTGCGGTTAGCTAAAGTGTCGTAGGTTGTATGTGGTGTCGTGCATGCTGATTTTTTTATTAAGAAGGAAGAAAGAGAAGGCGACCACTAAAACCCCTTCGTTTTTTTCGTCGTCCTTCTTTTTTATTTAATTATTATATTTTTATATAAGATTCTAATACAAAACTATCTTTTCTTATGCGTGCCCATTTTACGGCGTAAAAAAATGAAACTGTATGTGTGTTGTGACGTTTACCTGACCAATATTGATAATTTTGGGTCTTCGGCTGGAGGTTTTATTGCCCTGTGAGAGAGATAGGATATTCTTTTCCTTCTTCTTCCCTTTTGTGTTATTGGTGTCTTGGACAGCATATGTTCTGCTTGTCGGGAAGATTTTTGATGCTTAGCTTGGATTCTCGTTCATTACGAGCAATTAGCCATTGACTGGGACTCCATGTTGGATCCCATAGTGGAATGTCCAAGCTTCATTGGTCCGAGAAGATAGTTTTGTTTTTTGTTAAATATATGTGTGTTATGTTTAATTAATTAATGTAAAATATAATAAAATACGATGATATATATATATATAATATGTATGATAGTAAAGAAAAATTTTCTTTTTTTTGTTTCCCTTTTTTTTGAAATTATAATGAATGTAATTATCGTTATTTTTATTATGATTATTGTAATATGTATATATATCTTTATACAGGGTGGTCCATTTTAAATGAGCCGGTCAAATATCTCGAAAAATATGGAAGATACGGAAAAACGTTTCAGACAAAAGTTGTTTGGATCGAAGGGGGACATAAGATGGTGCCATTGATGTGACCTTGGATAGTCATTTGAAGGTCACATGAAGGTCACTTTCAATTTCTTAAATGGAAACCCTCATTTTTCATTGCATGTTCTTATAACTTATGTCGAGAGCTTTCCAAAACACTATAATAAAGTATTTTTTCATTAAGTACTTTTTGAGTTATTTTATATTTTAATCTGACATATTTTGATATAAAAATTAAAACATCTCGTAAAATATTTAGTTTTTGACAATCTTACCGTAATACTTTTATGTACAGAATAATGAGACAAATCAATTACTGTAAAGAAAAAAACAAATAATTGTTTAAAAAAATACATTATAAATACATTATAAATAATTACATATTTTTCTTAAAAACAATTATTTTTTTTTACTAATTCATCAATCAATGGCACCATCTTATGTCCAGCTTCGAACCAAACAACTTTTGTCTGAAACGTTTTTCCGTATCTTCCATATTTTTCGAGATATTTGACTGGCTCTTTTAAAATGGACCACCCTGTATATACAGAATGTCTCACAACCTCCGTACAATACTTTAATAGTGTATTCTAGAGATAAAACAGAGTCAAAAATTCTAATACAAAAATTTTGAGGCTGCAATAGTTATTGAGTTATAAGCGATCAAAGTTTGCCAATGATATCGCGTAGAGCTCGCGCGCTCAGATCCGTAACTACACATATACGCGTACTGATCTCTGTCATCTGTTATTGATTTTACGAATCAGATAATATTGATTTTTACTGCATAGCTGATTTTATTGTTTTTTTATGTGTATAAATATTATATACGATGGTCAGCTAATATTAATGAACTATAAATGTTGTACGTAAAATATTTAATTTTTTCTTAAATAATAATTTAAATGGTTGATTAATTATTATATTTAAATAGAAATATAAACTTAATATTTTCATGCATTTAAGAAATGAAGTTTATTTTTGTTTTGATCGCGCGAAGAAATTTTGTGGAAGTCAATTTATTTATTTTTTTTGTCAACAATAACAGATGACAAATCAGTACGTGTGTAAATGTAGTTACGAGCCTGAGAGCGCGAATTCTACGCAATAATATTGGCGAATTTTGATCACTTATAACTCAAAAACTATTGTAGCCTCAATATTTTTGTATTAAGATTTTTTACTACATTTGTCTTTATAAAAATATATATATATATATATATATATATATATATATACGTATATATATATTATATATTATATATATATTATATATTATATATATATATATAAATTCTGCTTATTACTTAATCATATATATATATATATATATATATATATATATATATATATTGTATAATAATTAGTATATATAGTAATATATATATATATATAATAATTAATATATATAGTATATATATAATAATTAATAGTATAATAGTATAAGAGTATTAATAGTAGTATATATATAATAATTAATATATATAGTATAATTCTGCTTATTACTTAATCATATATATATTAAGAATTTTTATACCCACCACCTCTTCCCAAGCGACTCAGGATGTCATTGACCAATAAAAAAAATAACAATCATTTAGGTATATTTAAAAAAAATATATGTATATAAACATTTTAATATACAAATTACATATTTTTTATTACTCAATGATACTCTTCCTTTTTCTGAGCCACTTCCTGTGCTTCGATGACATACTGTGGTTCCCGAATAGGCATATTTCTTGCCGCTCTACTATCGATTATTTCAGGAACCAAGCAGTCCTCGTAGAATCGTTCAAGCAGTGGTAACATTTTTGTTTCCCAAAATCTGTCATCACGCTCGACAATCATGTATTTCAATCCAAAGGTCCACACAGCAAAAATGCAATACTTTCTTTGCGTTATGTGGAGCTGGCCCTGTACTTGAAAGTAGTACGCGTGTCTTTGATTCATACGAGTGTCACCTGTTTTATCGAAAATTCTATGAATATCTGAAATCTTCTTCAGCATTGCATCGGTGGGAGACACTTGCCGCGCCGCATAAGGACATTTGATCTCAACGATAGTATCGTCTCCGATAATGCCATCAGGCGTCGCGGCAAGATATGGAATTGTTTCGTCAATAAATATTCCACAATCATTAATTTCTATTCCAAACTCCACCTGCAATTGCTCTCGTGCTATCATCTCTTTTTCTTTACCCACCACCTTTACTCAACAGCCGCATTCGTCAATCGAGGAGGATAAAGAATTGTTTTCACAAGATTTTGGCACGAAGTTGTTTCTCTTCTACTACAAACTTTCCCAAAGTTTGAAGCAGTGAAAAGATTTCGCCGTACATTGTGCCACGCCGGGTTTTTATGCTGACCCCGTGTAGCACCCTCTAATACAGCACTATTACGTTGCTGATCCCTTAATGTTTGGTAATGATTACGTCTCAACTGTTCGTACATGTTGCCTTCTATATCTGGTCGTTCCGCATTTGGTCCGTAATCTTTATCGGACGTTAATGTCTTAGTAAAATATTTTGATGTACGAACAGAGAGACCTAATTCTTTAGCCGAGTGTGCGCGTTCCTGATAAGCATAATTTTTTCCGATATTTCGATTTTCTATTATTTTTGTATGTGTCGGTAGCTCTTTACCCATTGCATGACAAAGAACTCAATGCTTGCCAAGTATTGAATTGTACTACAGATGCTTTCACGCGCGTTTCATAAGAACCTCTTCTTGCAAAATGTATACGTTTGCCGCCAATAAATTTACTAATATTTCCATTGCAACTTTCCACGGAATTACTAGTAAATTGATACAACAAACTATCAGCATTTTTTATAATGCGTTTCATTGCAATTTCAATTTTTAAAAATAACCCTGCCTTTTGTAATTGAGGCACAAGATTTTCTTCACCTTCTTTCAATTACAAAATCCGTTACAAAAATATTTAAGGGAAGCGCAACCTTTATGCTCACCAAATATATGACAGGGTATATTTTGTAAATCTTTAATTAAACCTGCGAGTTTTTGCTCCCGGGATCCTTTACTCTTGCGGCGAAACGTTACAGCCTTTACTACAGCGTTTCGAATTTTCATAACGCTGTTCGTAACAACTTTTTTTAATTTCGAGATATTTCTAGCACCACTACTACCCGCTTCGCGTATTTTATTACACAGATTGCGGAGAAGATGATTCGTGCATTCAATCTTCTCCACAACAATATTCGGATACGGTGGAAAATTTCTCAATTTTTTGGCTACGTTACTATCTCCGTCACCAATAAATTTATTATAAATTAATCCATGCATTTCTAAGCTATGTCGGAAGCCTTCCAGGATTATATCACTTTCCATACTTGTAGAGCTTTGATTACTTTCCCAATCTTTAAAGCATTTATGTTTTTTTGGTTCTGAAGAAATTTTGGCTGCTCTTGCGCAAATAATGCAATATTTATTTCTAACACCCACAAATAAGACTTTTTTGGAATAATAGCCCGTAATAATAGCTGCTCCAGATGGAGAATCGTAACTACCACTGCGATAGGATCTCTTCATCCATGAGCTGTCTGTTAATACGGGTATATGCGGAATGTCATCTACAACATCTCCTCTTCCAATTGCTAAACGTCTTTCCTCTTCGCCAGCCACGCGCATTTCTTCTTCCGCGGCGGCGGCAAAGACTTCCGACATTTCATTGTGATAATTTATATATGTTTTGTTACTCATACATGGAACATCCACAGCAGCAAGAAGTTCTTCAAGCTGCTTATGACCAATCCCTGTCAATACAGTACCGCATACGGCACCTCTATTGACATCCAATATTTTGTCGTCTATCGGTTCACTCCAAAAACTATCTGTAAAGTGACACATTCGACATTCGACAAAATATTGGGTTTTTAGACCGTGACGCTTCGTTTTGGTTATTACAAGATCAGTGAAACGACATTCGCCGATCCAATGAGTGGACAGTCTCTGCATTTCAGCAAAAACATGCCCGAAATCGACGATACATCATCCACTAATCTCTGCAGAACATAAACGATATGCGTCGATATTCCCATCAACATGCAAAACAATATTTTCGATATCTTCGATATCATCCATATTATTTTGCATTGTACTTTCTGATTCCACCAGTGTGCATGCATCTGCAGAATTTTCAGGAAATGTATTCAACGACTGTGGTGTCAACGCGTCATTATCTGTCGCATTTCTCTCATCCGTATATGCGTGCGGATCATTGAAACTATCATTTTCGCAAAATTCGCAAACGTGTGACACAGATCCTACAGAATCATCATCGAAAAAATCAATGACTTTTTCTGATTGAACTTTCTGTGTCGTGCATGCATCGACAGATAATTCAGAAAATACATTTGCAAAAGATAATGATTGCGATGGCAACGTATCGTTATCTACATTTCCATTATCCTGATATATATCATGAGACGTATTTGGAATGTCCATCAAATCCGAAATGGTATTAGAAGCCGATGTGGAAATTTCTTCCGAATCCTTGTTGGCCTTCTCTTCTTGACAGACACTCCTATTTTGATGCAATGCATCTCGTATGTAACGCATGGATAAAGAAATACGTTTCATCGAAACACATTTTTTTTAATTTTTTGCCATAATGAG
Organism: Formica aquilonia x Formica polyctena; assembly: GCA_907163055.1. Classification (NCBI taxonomy): domain Eukaryota; kingdom Metazoa; phylum Arthropoda; class Insecta; order Hymenoptera; family Formicidae; genus Formica; species Formica aquilonia x Formica polyctena. The sequence goes on along the minus strand of CAJQTV010000945.1, from coordinate 31,395 downwards.
TACGCTCGTATAATACAATAATAAAAAGCACTCGTCTGCAATAACAAAAGAACTAAAATAATCAACAATGCGAAATAATCTCGTATAATCGCTTGACAATCACACGACTCTCTGAAGAGTTTCATGACCTGCGCAATGCATAGTTGGAAAAAGTGTAATTACACTACTGTGCGTGTACGCACTGTACTTGTGTAGTTGCTGATCATGGCGCATCACGACAACGGTAAGTAATTGTGCTCTTTATTTGTATATACATATAGATTTATATAAGATAATAAAGACACGCGATTCATAAAAAGATTTAGATATAGTACATTTAATCAAAAATTTCTATTATTTTTACATTATAAACAATTGATTATCGTTCAATAATCAGTACAAGATTGTTATAACCTTTTTTTATTTTGTTTTTTTCATTAGATATGAGTATGTAAATATTTATGCATAATATATATGAATATGTATAATTTAACTTTTTTGTTTTTACAGCAATACTTCTACCTGCACCAGTTGCCATAACTGACCGTGGCCATGGACCGGCTGGTCTTAGACCGGCGAATAATGACATGCTGCCGGGCCATGTAAATTACATTCTCGTTGTACAACGACCGGAATATGTAAGTATTATAATATATTATTTACTTATTGTATAATGTTAAACACACACAAACACACATACATATATATATATATATTGTGACGTTGCCGTCTCGCGCGCGTCCGCCGAATCCCTCTCCGATCGCAAAGCGCGGGCAAAAGGGCCGCGCCAGTCGAAAAATAACGAGAACCGCACCGTTGTCTCCAGAGAGGCGTTTGTAATCGAGATTTTGTTCCGTACATTAATTTCGTTTATTATTTTCTTTTTGTATGAATAATTGATTTGGGAGCCTCATCAGAAGAACGAGCGAAAAGTCGCTGAAGCGTCACGGAAAATACGATCGCCAATCAAGGACGACCTTCGAGGGGCAAGGAGCCAGCAATTCGGAAATCCAAAACATCTAACGTCTAGCTACGTCACGAAAGGATTAGGACCCGCACACGTGATGCGCGACGCACGGGACAGCGAGAGGATCGTCGCGCAAAGACTCAGGCCCGTGTGGATCCGGCCCCCGTGGAGGGACTGCAATAATGCTCCCGATGGCGTGACACGGCCCCAGGAAAAGACGATCGAAAGGATTGCAGCGATACGTCCGGCCAAGCCGTTCGCCCTAGACCCCGCGACGGCCCCGCGGAAAGGGCCCCAGCGAATTATCCTGTGAAATACCGGGGGCGCGCGCATCCCCGATACGACCGTGAGCGCGCCGCCCGCCGGCCACAGCGCGTGATAACGCATGATTGGTCGCGATAATATGCACCCCGTGTGCGCAGCCCCGGACGGCCCACAGGTATCGATTCTGGATCGCGACAATCCGGGATCAGACTGGCGTGAGCTCGCGTGCGAAATAACGGCGCTTTTGGTAGAGGCGAGATCGAGAGGACGAGAGCAAACGATAACGAGGCGTAAGCGAGCGGAGAGGATCCCGGCGATCGGAAACAAAGAGGATCGGGCCCGAGAGGACGATGTCGACCCAGGGGCCATCCCAGGAGAGTTATAGAACCGGTGAGGTTATCCTCCGCCAATATAGCCACGCGCGATCGCGCCCGGAAATCGTTTCGTTCTGTCGTCGCACAGTGGACCGAGTCGTGGAAAACGCGGCCAAAAATTATTTTTCGCAACGTTTTAAAAAAATACGTATTTATAATTACTAAATCTTATTATGTAACACGTCAGAGATATGATTTAACTATAACATTTAATGTAAGTTATTGTTTATAGAAAATAGATGGTTGTTAATAAAGTAAGAAATTTGTACTTTGAAATTCTATTTTTACGGTTCGCAATAAATTTGCTAACATAATCCATAAAATAATTACACAATTGAATTTTTATTTTTCCTTTAATTTTTCAAATATGATAAAGCGAATCTAACATATAATAATAATTTTTGTAAAGTATTATAATTAACATATTTAAAATGAAAATAGAGCAATAAAAAATCCTTTTTTCTTGAGTTGTACATAAACGTTATTATTATTAAAAATGTAAGTAAGTGTAAGTTGAGTCTCTTAAAGAAAAATGTTCTATATAGTATCTAGTTTAAGTAACTTCTTCATTTAAGTGCGGATAGCTGCGGATAAGGCTATTTAATATTTTGTCAAGTTTCATGCCTAAACTACTGAAGGTAGAAAAATCGTTATACTACGATTATGTGAATTTAGTTAAAATATAAAAATAAGTGAAAAAAATGTTTTTGTGCTTCAAATAAGTAGATATTATTTTTCAAAATTATAAAAAGATTATTACTATAAGAAAACTAATAGCACTATTATATTTATCTTTTAATCAAATGTATGTAATCTTTTAATTACTTTGCTATCTATTACTATTTGGTCATGGGATTAGGTGCACTTACTGCAAAGCTAAAATTGTTCTATTTGCAATCTTTACCTTAAAATATGATAGCACTATAATTGTTACAAAAACGCTTGCACTTGATGCAATGCGTTACCATACCGATCGTGTCTCTTGAAATACAAGACGCTCGCGCTCGTACAAAACATACGCATACGTACGTCTAAAACATATGAAAAACAAAATTGATGGAAATTTTCCCGCGAATACGATGTAGTGTGTAGTTAGAGTTGCCAAATCCAGAAAATTAAATTACTGGACATTTTGTCTTTGGAAACAAAATCTAACCGGACAAAACCGGACAAAAACAGTAATCATAAAACAAGAATAAATACAAAATTTTATTAGAAATTACTTACAATACTGTTTTTTAAACAATTTTGAAAACAGAATTTAGATGAATAAAATAAACTACGGTAAATATAGCGAATAGGGGACTCAGCCCCAATGACCTTGACCTTGACATATGTTGTCAAGGACATAATTCTGAGTAACTTTTTCTTCTAATTTAATCGTCGCTCGTTGCTTATTAAAAAGTTATTAACAAAAAAAGTTTGAAATATACCAAAATACATGCACGGACAGGAAGCACGCGCGCGCGCACACACACACACACACGGCGGGGTGCAAGGGGGGCCTTAGGCCCTCCTCCCGCAACCACCCCGCCGGTAGGCAGGGTGGACCTCGCTTTACAACTTATAAAGTACATGCTACATTGGAAGGCCCCTTGTGTGTGTGTGTGTGTATGTGTGTGTGTGTGTGTGTGTGTGTGTGTGTGCGCGCGCGCGCGTGCTTTCTGTCCTGTACTTTGGTATATTTCAAACTTTTTTTGTTAATAACTTTTTAATAAGCAACGAGCGACGATTAAATTAGAAAAAAAAGTTACTCAGAATTATGTCCTTGACAACATATGTCAAGATCAAGGTCATTGGGGCTGGGTCCCCTATTCGCTATATTTATCCAATAAATAATTAATTCAACATACTTATATTTTATCTTTGAACACCCTATATATGTAAAAACTTGTGTTTATTTCAGTTTATATGTGTAGTCTACGTAGGACTATTTCTGTAAATTAACTTAAATATCCAGTTTTTCATTGTCAGACTATGTATAAATCATGATTTTTACAAATTTTTGTTTGTTAATAACTTTTTAATAAGTGTCGTAACCCGACCGATTTCTTAATATTAAAAGACAAAACAAGTAAAGTAGAACAGAAAAGATTGAGAAAGAGCTGACTAAAGCAAAGCATTAGAATCAGGGAAAGAGCCCAAGGAAAAGTAATTAAGAAAGAATAAAAGAGTATTAATAAAATGAAAGTAAGACACGGTCAAGTTCTCGGAAGCTGAGTAAGCAGCTGACGAGACAACTGACGAGCGGAGCACGAGACATGCTCCGGTCAGGGATACCACACTCCTCCCTAATCAACGACCTAATTAATTAATATATATTGAGCGCGAGATGCACCGACGCTAGCTCAGTAATTTAGCTCATTAACATCGCTCGCTACTCGCTCGCTCATATCAACTGTATCGATATACCGTACGTATCGCGCCCGACTATTATAATCGCGACTAAGTGAAAGTGTACAAGAATCTGTGAAATATATCAATTTATACCTAACGTCCGGGAGTGTCTTATTTCGAGCGTGGATCCTAATCCTTTGGGCGTATAAATCCCTAAAGACCTCTTCCTTAGCTGCTAGAGGCACAACATAAGCAACGAGCGACGATTAAATTAGAAGAAAAAGTTACTCAGAATTATGTCCTTGATAACATATGTCAAGGTCAAGGTCATTGGGGCTGGGTCCCCTATTCGCTATATTTACCTAAACTACTATTATTTAATATAAGACATTTTATTTTTGAACGTAAAATTAAATAATTTAAATTTTACACTTACAATTAACATTTGTTAAAATATCTAACACATTTAACACGTTAAAATAAAAAACGTTTAACATTTATTAAAATAAAATATATTTTTTTGAACAAAAATAAGAAAAATAATAAAAGTATTTCAGCAAGAAAAATAAAATCTGTGATATAAATTACAGTGTGATATAAACATAAAATATATATTTTTGAAAAAAATAGGAAAATTTTAAGTAATAAAAGTATTTTAGCAAGAAAAACAAAATTTGATGATATAAATCAGTCTAAGCTCATTTAATTAAAGTTGTATTTTTCCGTACTTTTTACTGCTTTTAATAGATTAGGTTTAGATCTAGCATAATTGATTTTTTAGATCTATCATTTAAATTTCATTTTATTATTTATATACACTTAAAAACTGAACATATGACGTCCGGTTTGACTTGTCAATCGGACACCGGACAAGACTCTTGGAAACCTCACAGTCCGGGTCAAAACCGGACGGTTGGCAACCCTATATGTAGCTGAAAGCATTATTGGAAGCATCACAGTGTTAACATTTACTTATATTCTCTAAAACGCTAATCTGAAAGGTATTATATTTAATAGTTCTTTCCCTATAGTTTTTTTTTATTTTTTATTTATTATTGGTTGTACAAGATATTCGAAAATACTTGAAAAAAAATGTAAATTGAACAAATTGATAAAAAAATCTTATTTTAAGGTACATAAAGATGAATGTGAGTCGTTTGGAGATTTTTGAACAATACCACAAATGTAAAAAATTTCAATCAGATAATGTTGAACAATTAGTTTTGCAGTACTTGCAAAATAAATTCAATTTACCAAAAAATAAAGTTTTCAACGCAAAATTTAAACATTATTTAAATTTATATTTTTTTCGTCAATATAAACAAAAGTGGCAAGCTTCGCATCGAAAATACAATGTATTTATGGAAACTAATTTATTGTGGTTAAATAAGCAGTTATCTTTATCACTTGCACAAATAGAAAAATTTAATAGTACTTCAAACTCTGAAAATAAAAGATCAGGTACATATTAATGCATGAATTTCTTTTGTAATTATCCAGTAAACGTTGTTTGTTGCAATAACATAGAAATAACAAGTAATATAACATTAAATAATACGATTAGGATCTGACAGCGTATGAAATGGCAATACCGATTAATTTGTATATTATATTTTGTATCTGTGTATGTAATATTACTATTATATTGCTCTTATATATTGTTTTATATTATATATATTAGATTTATTCTGTAACAGTGTTATATTATAATGTTATGTTGTTGAGGTAGAAATCGTAGCTTACATTTAAGTTACCAATGATATTCACGCAAATTTGTTATATTTACTTCAATAACTATAATGTAACATCAACATAATTGTGTTTACTGGATATATCAGCTATTGTACATGTTTCTAAACAATAAGCAGTTACAAGGAAATCTATTACGAAAGGTCCTGGACGACCGTTAGTTGCTTTTGACAATGCTAGTGCAAGATCAAAAAGGAGAAAAGTGGCTGAAATGCAAAAGCAATATAGTCTTAATCAATTATACAGTGCTACTTCTTCATGCCTTAGAAAACGCAGAAATAATGAAGCCATAACATTATAACAAAAGTTACTACTAATGCAGTTAACAAAAAAAAAACAAACAGCAATTACTCCTTTAACATCCGAAGAAGCCCTTAATATGATAATTACAGCAAAACTATCAAAGGAAAGTTACAAATTTATAAGAAAACTAGAACATAATAGTGATATGTATCCATCTTATTATGAGCTCTTTCTGGCAAAAGAGAAAATTTATCCTAAAAATCTTAGCATTTCTGAAAAAATTTGTGAAGTGAGTCTTCAAAATCTGCTAAATAATACTGCTGAGAGAATATTACAGTATTTAAAAGTTCAGCATAAGATAACATGCATAGGAGACCACGTTTTGTTTTGCAAATGGGGTTTTGATGGAAGTAACGGACATTCCCAATATAAACAAATATGGAAAGAGACTGATGCCAATGATGAAAGTATTTTTGCCACACAATTAGTCCCATTAAACTTGAGAGAAAAATCTACTAATAAAATAATATGGGAAAATCCTCGTTCCTCATCAGTTAGATTTTGCAGACTTCATTGAGACTTCATTGGAAACGCAAGAACTATCAAGACTTGAACAAATATGGGTAGAAGGAATGATCAAGGAATTAGAAAAATTTTAAATCTATGAATGTTCAGTTGAATATGAGTTAGCCTTAACAATGATCGATGGCAAAGTAAGAGTACATGTATTATTTTCTTTTTACATTTAACTTGAAGTAAATAACTTGAAGTAAATAACTTGAAGTAAATATTCTATTATATATAAATCATATATAAGTAGTAATATTCTATTTACTTTCTTCAATAGGTATGTAAGTGTCTAAATAATGCGTCAAGCATGTCATGTTATATCTGCGGTGCCAAGATTTCCGAAATGAATAACATTAATGTTTGAGATTGCATTAAATTACATTTAAATTAATTTCTTCTTTGTCACATGGGCTTTGCATTATTACTCCATCGCGATTAAAGTCGAAAAACAAATTTCTTATCGCTATTATTATTTAAGGTTTTTTGGTGTTTTTTGACTTTTGAAGCCCATGTGACAAATAAGTTCTACACGAAAACACGCAAACAACTTTGTCGGTTAGCCGCGCGATAAACGGCTGCCGGCACGCGCGAGGCCGTGACGTAGCCCGTGACGTACGGGCCACCGGCCTATCACTCGCTCCGAATCTCATCTCGCGCCGATATTTCAAGGGGCGGCCAATAAAGTTTGGCGCCGCGTTGAATCTTCGAACCGAACTCAGAGGTTCAAATTCATTGGTAGCGAGAGATTAAAGAACCGCTATAAAAGGGCCCGCTCGCGAGGAGCGCCTGAGACACTCGCTTACGCGTTTAGTTATCGCATATTTAGTTACACCGCTTTTCGACACGCTTTGTTAACCGCTTACGACAACCGCTATTCCTTTTGTGAAACCGCTTACGACAACCGCTATTCTTTTGTGAACCGTGTAACGGCAGGGCCGTTACTACAGGCTGTACATACAAATATATATATATAGAAACGCGCACGCATTGCTTACTCACCCAGCACAACCTATCCCGCCGCCATCTTGCTTAACGCATGCGCACGCCCGCTCGATTCACGGTCTCGCTCGCCGACACGCTCTGTCTCGCTCTCGCGGGGTCCCCACGCGGTACCGACTCCCACCGCCGGACCGCCGGCACACAGTGGGAGACACCGGCCGGGTATATAAGCCCGGCCGGCCGAGACATCGGGACCAGATCCTATCCCGACCAGCTCCTGATACCGATCTCACCACTACCTAGCACCTCTTAGGGCAGAGGTTGTACTCAGCCCCGCCGGGTTGAAACGGCACTCTATACCTCGGGCCAAGGTTGTACTTGGCCCCGTCGGGTTGAACCGACTCCTGTCTCGCCCGCTCCACGGGCTGAGGTTGAACTCAGCCCCGCCGGGTTGAACCGGCTCCTGCCTACCTCGGGCCAAGGTTGTACTTGGCCCCGTCGGGTTGAACCGACTTCCGTTGCTTAGGCAGCGCTCGACGTGACACTCGAGCCTGCCGGCAATACCTGGCCGCCTGACCTAACCTTAGCTTATAAGTGCATGTATAGACCGCGCTGTAAATATAACCGCATGATAGAGATAAGTCCGCTAGTCCTAAGTCTCGTAGTCATAGATCCGCTAGTTATAAGGCCTGTTAGTACTAAGTCCGCTAGTTATAACCGTATCCTAGTCTTAAGGCCTGTTCGTACTCAGTCCGCTAGTTGTAACCGCATGTTAGTAATAAGACCTGTCTAGTAATAAGTCCACTAGTTATAAGACCTGCTAGTAGTAAGACCTGCCTAGTACTAAGTCCGTTAGTTGTAAGGCCTGCTAGTAATAAGTTCTCTAGTTCTAATCGCGCCGTCCGCGCTTGTAAATAAAACCGGGAACGATTGCACGCCGCACTGGTCTTGCGCTTCTCACCGCTTTGCGCCCATCGCTTCGCGCCTGCGCGTCACGCAGATCCTGCTACCAGCGACCGCCTTCACCGCACGCTATTGCCAGACCCTGCACGCTGTATCTATCTTTCTTTAACTGAATAAACTATCTCTTTCTACCTATACTGTTTTTCGTAAGCTTGAGTCTCCCCTCCTCTCGAACCCGGACACCGACGAGCCGATCAGAGCGTCGAGCGAGGTGACCGCGTTACATGGCGCCCGAACAGGGACCTGCCCAGTAGAGACTCCAGTTTGCGTGCGCAGCCCAATGAAAATCTCCTGGATATATGCACTTACGAAAGTCCAGCTCGTGACTCTTCTAGTCACCCACAGCCTCGATAGTAACGGGAATCTCGATGTATTGCGACATCGACTGCGAACTTTTGTAACCGAAAACCCCGCGCTATTCCCCGAACCGACATGGCGAACAAAGGAGAGACGACGCCAGTACGACCCGAACCGATCCCGGACCCCGCCGAGCCAGCACCAGACCATACCGCGCCGATCATCAACCGTACCGAAACGACCACACCCGACCCGACCGCAATACTAGATCGAATTCGAAAATGGGGCCTGTGATTCGACGGCAAGGACCCATTCGCGTTTATCGAGCGAATCGAGGAGTTAAAGCGATCGTACCGCTGCGCTGACGAGTTCCTTCTCCTCGGATTACCCGAGATGCTACGCGGGAACTCTTTGTTGTGGTACCGTAACAACCACGAAGACTGGACCACCTGGGACGCCTTTTGCACCGCCTTCCGACAGAAGTACCTCCCCCCCGACTATCAGGACCAACTCCGACAAGATATCCAAGCCCGGAGACAACGACCGGGGGAGCCTTTCGACCAATACGCCACGGACCTGCTCACGATGATGAGACGCGCCGGGAGCTACACGACACGAGAGAAGGCCCGTATGCTCTATAATAACTTGCACTCCAGCTACCAGCTGTACATTCGCTCGGCGGAAGCCACCAGTGTCACCGAGCTCAGCACCCGAGCCGCCGAACACGAGAAGGTCCTACGCCGGCAGAAGGAGGAACAGCCGCCCGCCCGCAGTATACCTAGCTCACCGGTCGCCGCCGCTACCTACAGCCGGGAGGAATGCTGTTGGCGCTGCAAGCAACGAGGCCACACGCGGCTCGACTGTAAAAGACCGCCGCGCAAATTCTGCTCTCGCTGCGGTCGAGACGGGGTGCTCACCCGCGACTGCCACCCACTGTCGGGAAACGCCTTTCGGGCCGGGGAACCAGCGGCCACCGCCCGACCCGCTCCAGCCGAATAAGGTTTACGCCTAGGCCGCATATAAAGATACGAGTGCTCGACCGACACCTATGGGCACTGCTAGACTCCGGCTCCGAAGTCTCATTTGTGAGCCCGGCCACAGCAAAACGCGCCAAGTACTGCGGCCACCCCCCTAGGAGGGTAACCCAGCAGATCAACTTGGCTGACGGCACCACGGTGCCGATTACGCAGACCGTGGACCTGCCAGTCGCTACGTTCGATCGCACCCTAGTACATCAGTTCCAAGTGATGCCAAACCTGGGCGGACCGATGTTGATCGGCATCGACCTATGGGCCAAGCTAGGGATAGCGCTACCGGTACCCCCGAGTGTAGCCACCCCCGCGGTACCCGCTGTAGGGGAAGTCTCGGCCGGCCTAACTCCACGAACCGCCGATGAAGACCGACGCCTGCGGGAGTTCCTGAGTCGGGAACTGGCCACGTTCGCCACCGTACACGGGCCGACCGACCGTATCGAGCACCGGATACACCTGACAACCGATCAGCCGATCAAACAAAGGTATCGGCCACGTAACCCAGCCATGCAGGCCGTGATCGACCGCGAGGTACGCAAGATGGAGGACGCAGGCGTGATCGAACCATCACAGAGCGCCTGGAGCTCCCCAGTGGTACTGGTCCGAAAAAAAGACGGCACCTATAGGTTCTGCATCGATTTCCGCAAGGTTAACAGCGTGACACGGAAGGACGCCTATCCACTGCCGCACATCGCGGCCACACTCGACAAGTTGCGGGGCGCCCAGTACCTGAGCACCCTCGACCTCAAGAACGGGTACTGGCAAGTCCCCCTGGCACCTGAGAGCCGTCCTGTCACCGCGTTCACCGTGCCCGGGAAGGGACTCATGCAGTTCCGAACCATGCCGTTCGGACTGCACTCGGCGCCCGCCACTTTCCAGCGCCTCCTAGACTCCATCCTGGGACCGGAGCTGGAGCCCAACGTACTCGTCTACCTAGACGATATCGTCATCGCCAGCCCGACATTCGAGGAACACCTCGAACACCTGGCCGAGGTCTTCCGCCGCCTACGCGCCGCCAAACTCCAGCTTAACATAGACAAGTGCCACTTTTGTCGAGACAGCCTCCGCTACTTAGGCCACGTCATCGACCAACAGGGCATCCGCACCGATCCCGCCAAAGTGAGCGCCATCGCCGACTGGCCCGCGCCAACCAGTCTCCGGCAAGTACGACAATTTCTGGGCCTAGCATCATGGTACCGGCGCTTCATCGCGGATTTTTCCGCCCTAGCCGCGCCGTTGACCCGTTTAACACGCAAAAACGCCCGCTGGGTTTGGACCACCACCGAAGACGAGGCCTTCCAACGCCTCAAAGGGGCCCTGACGTCCGCCCCAGTGCTAGCGTGCCCAGATTTCGGAGTGCCATTCACCCTGCAGACCGACGCGAGCGTACATGGGCTGGGCGCCGTCCTAACGCAACAACTAGCCGAAGGAGAGCGGGTCATCGCATACGCTAGCCGAACCTTGAATCAGGCCGAGCGAAATTACAGCGCAACCGAGCTGGAATGCCTCGCCGTCGTCTGGGGGATCCGCCGGATGCGGGACTATTTGGAAGGATACCGCTTCAATGTACTGACCGACCATCAGTCCCTAAAATGGCTCCAACGCCTGGAAGCCCCGTCCGGCCGACTCGCTCGCTGGATGATCGAACTACAGCAATACGACTTCGAGATCAAATACCGACGCGGCACCCAGAACCAGGTGGCCGATGCGCTCTCCCGCCAGCCCGAAGTAGCAGCAACACGGCAAACCAAGCCATGCACCTGGTATCGCCGAATCAAACGTGAGGTCCAGACCCGACCAGCCGACCGACCGGACTACCGCATACGCGACGGGCTCCTGTACCGGCATATACTCCACGACTTAGACTTCCGGGAAGTATCCGCCGACGCGCAGTGGAAGCAATGCGTCCCGACACCCGAACGCGCCGCTTTACTCCAACGCTGGCACAACGACCCAGCCGCAGGACACTTAGGGACCGCCAAAACCATGGCTCGCATCGCCCAGCAGTACTACTGGCCGGGAATGTTGCGGGAGATCGCCCGATACGTACGCGCCTGTACGACCTGCTTGGCCCATAAGGTATCGCAACAGCGACCCGCCGGCACGCTACACACCGTTCCGGTCGCCGCACCATGGCAGCAGGTCTCGATCGATCTGGTGGGACCACTGCCCCGATCCAACCAAGGGCATACGTGGCTTCTCACCATGCAGGACCGTTTCACGAAGTGGCTAGAGGTCACGCCTCTGCGGAAGGCCACCGCGGCGAACGTCACGAAAGCCTTCGTGAACCAGGTCGTGTACCGCCACGGATGCCCGCAGTGGGTCATCTCGGACAAAGGGACCCAACTAAAGTCCAAGCAGCTGGAGAGGCTGTTGAACACGTTCGGGATTCAACACCGCAGCGCGCCGCCCTACACACCGCAGTGCAACCCGGTGGAGCGGGCCAACCGGACCATCAAGACGATGGTAGCACAGTACGTGGGGCGTAACCAGAAGACGTGGGACGAGCACATCACCGCTCTCCAGTACGCGTTCAACACGGCGTGGAGCGAGGCCACGGGGCATACCCCTGCCTACCTCAATCACGGGAGAGAACTCGCCAGACCGCACCCGGAAGACCGGCGCCAGCAGGAAAACGCGGCAGCACCAGACACGACCCACCGACGGCTACAAGAAGCCTACGAGTTAGTACGGATATGCTTAGCACAGGCATTCCAACGCCAAGAACGGCATTATAACCTCCGAAGGCGGGAGTGGAAGCCAAAAATAGGCGAGCTGGTGTGGCGAAAGAACCATGCCCTATCCAATAAGGCCAAGGCATTCAACGCCAAATTGGCGCCGAAATTCATAGGGCCCTTGGAGGTACGGAAAATAGTCTCGCCCGTCATCGTCGACCTCCGAGATCAACGCGGACGCTGGCACCGGCACATACATGTCCAGGACCTCAAGGCGCACCCGGACCGGCCCGGGCAGGCCGACTAACGCCTAGTAGCCGAAACCCGCCACACGCCTACTCCGGCGGGAAACCACCCGGCAGTTATCAACCGCGAACACCGATAACGCACGATAACTGCACGGTTATCGACCACGGGCATCGGTAACCACGCGGCCCTTTCGTACCGACCCCGGGAAAACCACGCATACCGACGGCGAGAGTCGGTACAAACGAAAATGATCGCCCTACCGATCGCGAATACCGACACGAGCACACCGCGCGGTTACCAATCCGGAGCGCCCAAAACCCGCGATACGCGACCGATGGCGTAACCGGTCCGCCAACGCGCCGCGAAACATCGAAAAAACCGCGCATACCGCATACCGGGCATTCCAAGGACCGGTATAAAAGACCGAGCGCCGAATTGCAAAGGGATCAGTCAGTCTGCAACTGCGAGGATGCCGACAGACACCGAGCGACGCCAGTTGGAAGAGCTGTTTGGGCGGTGGTCCGAGGACGAGGAATACGAGTTTCCCGACGGTCCCGGACCAACGCCCGTCACGCCGCGTAGAGACCAGCCGACAGGAACGGCCGACCGCCACCGACGCCCGGCACCCAGCGTGGGCACCAGGATACAGCGGGGCGACGGGGAAAACAGGAGAAAAATCCTCCTCCTGTCTACCCCGCCGCCACCACCACCGTGCCGACAACGGGCGCCAAGGCCGGCCGCCCGGACCCGAGCCACTCGGCCGAGTAGCGCCGCATGCGCCGCCGCAACACCGCCACCCACCGCACCGGACCGATGCCGACACCCCGCCATCCGCCGAGCGGTCACCAGGACCACCACACCGGCACCACCACCAACGCGAGGCAACTCCGCCGCCAGGGCCGACCCCGCACCCCCGCCGCTGAGGACCGTGGGCACGCGACCGGCCAGACCAATCGCCGTCCAGGTGGCCCCAGAGACCATCCTTCAGGTACCCCAGCACGCAATACACCACGCGCGCCGCCACCGCATCTGGACCCCAGAGGGACTCTGGCTCCTCCGGTTTAATGCCGACGGCACGCTGAGGAGCAGCCGCTTACGTCCCCGCCCCCTCATCGGAGGGGGGTGATGTAACGGCAGGGCCGTTACTACAGGCTGTACATACAAATATATATATATAGAAACGCGCACGCATTGCTTACTCACCCAGCACAACCTATCCCGCCGCCATCTTGCTTAACGCATGCGCACGCCCGCTCGATTCACGGTCTCGCTCGCCGACACGCTCTGTCTCGCTCTCGCGGGGTCCCCACGCGGTACCGACTCCCACCGCCGGACCGCCGGCACACAGTGGGAGACACCGGCCGGGTATATAAGCCCGGCCGGCCGAGACATCGGGACCAGATCCTATCCCGACCAGCTCCTGATACCGATCTCACCACTACCTAGCACCTCTTAGGGCAGAGGTTGTACTCAGCCCCGCCGGGTTGAAACGGCACTCTATACCTCGGGCCAAGGTTGTACTTGGCCCCGTCGGGTTGAACCGACTCCTGTCTCGCCCGCTCCACGGGCTGAGGTTGAACTCAGCCCCGCCGGGTTGAACCGGCTCCTGCCTACCTCGGGCCAAGGTTGTACTTGGCCCCGTCGGGTTGAACCGACTTCCGTTGCTTAGGCAGCGCTCGACGTGACACTCGAGCCTGCCGGCAATACCTGGCCGCCTGACCTAACCTTAGCTTATAAGTGCATGTATAGACCGCGCTGTAAATATAACCGCATGATAGAGATAAGTCCGCTAGTCCTAAGTCTCGTAGTCATAGATCCGCTAGTTATAAGGCCTGTTAGTACTAAGTCCGCTAGTTATAACCGTATCCTAGTCTTAAGGCCTGTTCGTACTCAGTCCGCTAGTTGTAACCGCATGTTAGTAATAAGACCTGTCTAGTAATAAGTCCGCTAGTTATAAGACCTGCTAGTAGTAAGACCTGCCTAGTACTAAGTCCGTTAGTTGTAAGGCCTGCTAGTAATAAGTTCTCTAGTTCTAATCGCGCCGTCCGCGCCTGTAAATAAAACCGGGAACGATTGCACGCCGCACTGGTCTTGCGCTTCTCACCGCTTTGCGCCCATCGCTTCGCGCCTGCGCGTCACGCAGATCCTGCTACCAGCGACCGCCTTCACCGCACGCTATTGCCAGACCCTGCACGCTGTATCTATCTTTCTTTAACTGAATAAACTATCTCTTTCTACCTATACTGTGTTTCGTAAGCTTGAGTCTCCCCTCCTCTCGAACCCGGACACCGACGAGCCGATCCGAGCGTCGAGCGAGGTGACCGCGTTACAACCGCCTATAACCGACCGAGCTTTTATTTGGAACTCTTGTAGAATTTGTGATCGTGTTAATTATTTTGTTGTAATTAAAAAACGTGAACTGTACTCGCGAGATTTATTTTCCGCGAACCAAAGGATCCTCGCACACACTTTTCCTATTTTGCCTCGCTCTCTAACAATTAATAACTCAAGAAAAAAAAAAGATTAATACTGATACTTATAAATATAGTTTGACAATATTGCACTTATATATTCGATTTTTCGAATGTATTTTACATATAGCTTATCGGCTTACTTTTAGAAATGGAAAGTAAGTTTTTCATTATTTTATTAATTAATTAATTTCTTATTCCATTTGAATTGTTTAGTTACACTAAATTTTTTATAATATGCTTACGAGAGCAACAGACACTACACGAGAGAATGTTGTAGCATTTCTATAAAATTATTTATTTTACTACATTCTCTAATAGTGCAGAAATATACTGACAATAACGTTTTGCTTTTGCTAAGGATATAGCAAATTTTGATAGAATTAAAAAAAAAACAATTATAAAAAAGCATTGACTATGAAAATCGGAAAATACAAATCCTTTATATTTATTATTGCTTTAACTTAATATTTATTGCGTATTATTTGTTCTCTCGGTTCGGAGATACGGGAATATTTGGGGACTAGCTTTTGCTTAAATCAATCAAATTACTTCTAATTATAAAAATAATTTTATTTTGATATAATAACATTTAACTATCATATTTCTTTTAAAAGACAAATAAAACAGATGGAACCCAAGAGTTATTACAAAAACGAAAAAAAGAAATCCAAAAGAATTTGAAAGAACGATTAGGATTGATTATAGACGTGCCTAAACCAGGTTATATCAGTAACGATGGAAATACCGCTAGACGATTCTTTGATAATCCATGTACAAGTGCTGAAATAACTGGTATCCCTACAAAATAACTTTTAAAAAACTTATTCCTTGTACATTTTTTGCAGAAAAAATATAAATTTTTCCAAAAACCAAGCAGAGCCTGCTCAGAGAATTTGATAGCAGAAACAGAGCAGGATCTGTTAACATGACTTAACGACAGATTAGCGGCAGAAACCGATCAGGATCTGCGCGCGCGCAATCTGACGGCAAATTGGTAGCAATAACCGAGCAAATCCTGCTCACAGAATCTGACAGCAGATTGGCAGCAGAAACCGAGCAGGATCTGCTAATATGATTTGACGTCAGATTGGTGGCAGAAACCGAGCAGGATCTGCGCGCGCGCAATCTGACGGCAGATTGATGGCAGAAACAGAGCAGAATCTGCAGCTTTTGGCCATTCATATAAAATGGGGCATTTAAATGGATTTAAAGGGTATCAATGTTAGTTTAATACGATTTTTATTTAAAAAATGAAAAATTGAATGCAATATTATTTTTATTATTAATTTTTACAATATTTGTTTTTATATATTATTGCGCGTTTTCTACTTATGCGCTAAATTATAATTATTTATACAAAAATTATATACCTCAATTATATATAGAATTGAACATCTGTAAATATAAAATTATATAAATATAAAATATATAAATATAAAATTCTTACATCTATTCTAATTTATATATATACAAAATTACAATATTAATATCTAATTAATCTAATTATATCTAATATTTAATTTAAAAAATTTAATTTTAATTTTTTATGTATATTTAGAGCCGGATTGCCGGATTTTCCGATCGTCGTGATGAAGCTTCTTCGTTCGTCATGATGAATCTAAACAGATAAGAAATAAAAAATTAAAAATTTATACCGTACACATTTTTTACGTATATTTTTTATCGCGCACCTTATTGCTTTCAAATAAATGAATATATAGAGTATATAAAATTTAATATTCTTTTCTAAAATTATATTGAACTTTAAGAACTATATATTTGCAACACACGATATAAAATAGACGCGAGAACACTTTAACAATATTAATATTATAGGCGTAGTACTATGAAGAGCGGTACGATTATAATATTAAAATCGAGAGGCAAAAACTAAAGTGTCTGGTACTAAAAAGTACCGATTGATACATATGTACATATATATATGTACATATATATATGTACATATATATATATGTATATATATGGTATATATATATATGGTATATATATATGGTATATATATGGTATATATGGTATATATATGGTATATATATGGTATATATATGGTATATATGGTATATATGGTATATATATATATATATATATATGTACATATATATATGTACATATATATATATATATATGGAAAGTTTTTGTTAAAAATTTGGCGCTGGGAAGTGCCGATTATTGCGAAAGTTGCGAGATGATCCAACTCGAACGAATAAAATAGGCACTGAAAAGTGCCGTTTACTCTCCTCGGGAGAGATGCGAACTCAACGACATACATACATACATATATATGTAGACCAAACATTCTATCCAGAAAATGAAACTGCATATGACTGAAACAGATAGCTGTTTTAAGTGGGATAAACACATAAAACAGCTATCTGTCTGAATTATATCCAGCTTCACTTATTACTGTACAGAATATATAAGAATGCTACATATATAATATGTATATATTGTTGAATCCACTGATCGCGTGATAGTTCTCCTCTTCCTCCTCCTCCTCCTCCTCCTTCTCCTCCTCCTCCTCCTCCTCCTCCTTCTCCTCCTCCTCCTCCTCCTCCTCCTTCTCCTCCTGGTTCTTCTCTTCCTTCTTTTCGTACAGCTGGTCACATAATTTTTATCGTCTTCCACGTAGTAGTCTCTTCATCCTCTTCCTCACGTACTTCTTCCTCTTCTTTCCGATAGCTGCGTTTGACTTGGCGCTACAAGTGCTTGGAAACGTTTCATAAAATAACAACAAAATCTCAATAAAAATAAAAATAAATAAATTTAAAAAGAAATTATATATTTTAAATAATAAATTGTTTCCAGCACTTGTAGGGCCAAGTCGAATCTATATGGTCTTCCCTCGCGTGGCATAGTTCCCTTGTTTATTTAAAGATATACATAAAAATTTGTCACGTTACGATAAAATTATTAATAAAATTAAAACAAGAAATGAAATCAAAGTTATTACATACTCTATCTAATCGTTGACAGATTCTTGATCCGTTTCGTTCGACCGCTCGTCGTTCCACAAATCCCGTTGTTTCCTTACGCCGCCGCCGTGTGGGATAGTCTTCTTACGTGATCTGCTCCTGTGTCTCTCCTTAGACATTCTCAAAGCCTCCCGCATTTGCATTTGAAATTCAGAGCGCGTTGGTTTTTCAAAATGTCTGTTTTGGCACACGCCATCTGAAAAATAAAGGCAAGTTGCATTATCGTTAAAGATATACGCAATAAAATTAATAATTATGCGTAAAAAAATATAATCGACCTCGTACCATAAATTGCCATAATAAGACGAGTATCATATAGCGATCGATGTCCTTCACGGCCCAACCATGTAAAAGACGACGCAATGGTATCCTTCAAACTTTCCTTTAAAGATATGTTTACGGCTTCTCTCAAATTGTAGCCACCGATGTAACGGAAATAATTTACCTACGTATCAAAGATTAATGTAGTTGTATGTAAGAATATGAAAAATTATAAATACAATTTCTCTTTTTACTTACGGCGTTGGAATATCCATCTTCGTCGATTCCTTCAAAAGCATCCATGTCCGGAAGTGACGCTATGGGGAAGATGGCCGGCTTCCGTGGTGCGCGATGGCGATCTTGGACACACCTTAAAATTTTATCTACAGTGGAATTGACCCGTCTAGAAATAAAATATAAGAACAAATCAGTAGAACGAAAATTTCACGTATAATAGATATGGTATATTAATAGATGTGATACTTACTTCATTTCCGCTTCTATGCTATCTAAGCGTTCGTGTATTTTCCTGTAAACATTAAATAACATTTACAGATTAACTTCTACAGAACAGATTAGCTTCTATAAATATATGTGCATTTTACAATGATATCAAATACATTTTTTTTCATTACCAATATATTTTTAATAATTATTTTTAATTTATAACAGATAATTCTTAAAACAGGTTATAGATAAATATGTATATATTTACCGAATGTCCAACTTTTCTGGTTGTGTTGAATGATGTTGAGGATGACCATATGTACGTGCCGTCGATCTTCCAATGCCGACGTTCCAATTTTGAGAAGGTATGTCTCTGCGTGTTCCGGAATTTCCACGATGGTCCTGAAACTCTATTAAAGCATTATCAGCATAGCTTATTACCTTCTCTACGTGTTGTGTGTTATAATTTTGTGTGAGTGGTTGTGACGTTTGTGATACGTGAGTATTATGAGACAACGAGCATGATGGTTGAACGTTTATGTATGATTGAGTATGTGTATGTGCTTCATCGTTTATGTGCGGTTGAATGATCGTATCGCGTTGATCGAATGATTGAAAGTTCGCATCTAATTAAGTAATTATGGGTGAATGAATGTTTGTGTTTGATTGAGCAGATATATGTGATTGAATGTTTGTTTCTGGTTGAACGTGTGTGTGCGATGATGTGTAATGTGTAAAATAATTGTTATTATTATTATAATTGTCATTATTTGGATAAATAGAATCTTCCTCTTCGAGAGTCATCCTTATATCGTAGATATCTTCTTGGACCTCCACAGCACTGGTTGTTGTTGCGACCCTTTTTGGTTTTGGAAGAGCATCATCCAAAGACGTCGTTACATATCGCGACGGTTTGGAGATGACTCGCTTCGGTCGTTCGGACATCTCTAGCTATGTAAGTACAAAAATATATATGAACATATTTTAATACATAATATGTAGAAAATTTATGTAGTTGTAGCAAAAAGCGAAATGAGTTTTTTGAAAATAATTTTTCTAATCAAAAACATTAAAACTATTAACTATTTCTTTTTATAAAAGACACAAAATTATAAAATAGAAATATTGTAATTATGTATATAATTATGATATTAAAGAAAAAATATATAACAATATTTTATACGATAGCTATAATTTTTTTAATATGAATTATTTTATTATTTTATTATTTAAAACAACTAACATTTAATATAATATTAAAAATGATATTTTATGTAATAACTCTTTGTATCGTTAATAGTTTATCCGTTTTTGTTTCCTCTCTAAAAATTATAATCTTTTTTTCTCTCTTTATAAATTATGTTGGATCTGCTTCTTAATATATATATATTAAATGCAATTTGATAAAAAATATTACAAAGACAGTATATTAAAACGATAACAATACGTTGAAGAGATATCTTTGAATCGCAAATCGACATAGCAAGAGTATTAAGAAAATTGATGATGAACATGCAAATATAATGCACGAAACTTAATATGAAAAGCAGTAGGAAATGAGAACCGTAGCAGAAAACCAAAAGATTAGGCAACAAAATAGCGAATGTATAGGAATGGCATCCAATAACAAGTATTTGCAAATGTTTAAAAAGACAGTAAGAAAGTAAAGAAAAAAAAAAGTATTATAAAACACTATGCAAAAAAGAAGAGTACCATATTTTAGGATCTTAATAAAAATAAAAATCCGAAAAATTCACAAAAATAGATCTTACATCCTCTTACTATGTATAAAGCAGCGATCATATATTGCAACGTTTCCAAATGAAGATTCTTTCCATCATTGTCCATCGATGATGTACAATTCGAAAAAGGCATTCTATAACATTTCGCATTAACTTTGTCCAAATGAATAATATATATAAGAATTTGCTGCTTAATGTTGTTCACTTATACTCGAAAGGCCAAAGATACTATATATAGCGATATCGTACAAATTTTGCACAATGTTATGCCGTTTCTGATTTAAGACATATCCTACCTATTCTGACTATGTCACCGATAATGTTTATTAATTTCCGTGAGACAGATAATTTAATATTATTTCATTTCATGTTTACATACATATTATATCTTAAATGTTGCAGCTGCAAAACGATGTCTCTTATCACTGCCTCTTCTTGCTTCTTACTTCTTGAAATCACTGCGAACAAAGAATTCTCCTCACTGCAACGACAGTTGAACTCAGAATGATAGAGGATAGAGCCCGCGACCACGACCCGCGACACGTGCACAATGGCGTTTAGATTGCGACCAATCACAGATTTAGGTAATTTGGCTCAGCCTATCCGAGAGCAACATTGGGTCTGTTCTTTATAGCTGAACTAGTGCACATGAGCACATGTCGCGGGCTCTATCATTTCGAGTTCAACCGTCGTCACAGTGAGGTGAATTCTTTGTGTTCGCAGTGATTTTAAGAAGCAAGAGGCAGTGATACGAGACATCGTTTTGCAGCTGTAACATTCAGGAGATATATATACGTAGATATGAAACGAAATAATATTAAATTATCCGTTTCACGGAAAGTAATAAATAGATTATCGGTGAGACAGCGTAATAGGGTTATGTCTGAAATCAGAAATAGCATAACTGTGCAAAATTGTTCATCTTCTTCCAATAATATTGAAAATAATATACAAGATAATCATATTTCACCAATTGTGGGTTGCAGTTCTTCCATTAATATTAATTTCGTAAATGATAGTTTTAGTATGAGGCATAATATGGATATAAAAGAGGATGAGCTTTCCTCTTCTTCATTTTCATCTTCATGTGTTTCTGATGTCAGCGATATATCGTCATTGTCATCAAATAATTCTTTTGAACCATTATTTCTCGAACGTTTAGCATCTTGCTTTGTAATGAATAATTTAACTCATGTTCAAGGCAACAATATATTATCTGTTCTTCGAACACATCCATGCTTCTCCTATTTACCAAAGGATGTTAGAACTCTTCTTAATACACCACGAAGTCCTGTTGTTATATCCAACGTAGAACCAGGAGAATATATCCATTTTGATGTCGAAGCAAAGTTAGTAGAAAATCTCTCTGATGTTTCATTCGTATCTACTATCAAGGAATTAGAACTGGATTTTAATACGGATGGATGTAATTTGGATAAGTCAGGTACTATCCATATTTGGCCAATTCAATGCAGAATTGCAAATATGCAACATACTAAGCCAATAGTTATAGGAATTTATAAAGGTTCACAAAAGCCACACGATCCTAATACCTTTTTTGAAAAATTTGTTGCAGATATCATTAGAATCATGTCCAATGGAGGCATTACTTTTCGTGATAACAAAATTCCAATACGTTTGAGAAGTTTTATAGCTGATGCACCAGCTAGAGCTTTCATTTTAAATCATCGCAGCCATGTGTCTAGCCTACCCTGTTCTAAGTGCAAAGTTTCCGGTGTATTCACAGAAGGTCGTATTGTCTTCAGTGGCATTAATCATGCTCTTCGAACTGATGAAGAGTATATTAGATGCTTAGACGAGGATCATCACAAAGATGGTAAAAGTCCATTATCATCGCTTCCAATGAGTATGATTTCACAAGTACCTTTTGAATACATGCATCTTGTATGTTTAGGCGTTGTGAAAAAACTTTTGTCTGCGTGGATCCATGGTAAATATTCACGGCTATTGAAACTTTCCGGAAGATCTATTTCTATTATATGTGAAAGATTAAATATTCTTAGAGTATATTGCCCTTCGGATTTTGCAAGACGTCCTAGATCTCTTGATGTTTATTCTAAATCTAAAGCAACCGAATTTCGTCAATTCTTGCTGTATACAGGTCCAGTTGTAATGTATGGTTTATTAGATGAACAATTATATAAACATTTCTTGTTTTTACATGCTGCTATTAGAGTTTTGGTTTCGAAATCACCATCGAGGCAACATTTAAGATTTGCAGAGCTTGCGCTACAGAAATTTGTTCTTCGTTGTGGAATTCTTTATGGTCCAACTTTTCATACGTATAATGTTCATGGACTCGTTCATCTCACTGACGATGTCAAACATTTTGGTAGTTTGGATTCATTTTCTGCAATTCCCTTACGAAAATAATATGTCTATTTTTAGAAAATATTGTAGGAAACCGGTTCAACCTCTTCAACAGTTTTTTAATAGAATGGCAGAGAAACGGGTTCATGATACAAATGATAATCGTAAAGTTGATTCCTCTATTCGCGTATCTATATTGCATAATAATGATGGTAGTAATCGTCCTCAGTATCGTAAGATTCAATTTAAAGAAATATTGCTAAGTATAGATGAACGCGATAATTGCTGTATCTTACATGATGGATCTATCTGTATCGTCTTTAACATTGTTATGAACAATAATTCTTATCGTTTAGCTGTAAAAAAATTCGTAGAGATTGATAATTTGTATGATATCGGTATAGTATCTTCGGCTTTTCGAGTATATAAGTGTACAACGTTAAGCAGCGAACTCTTTTATATTAATTTGGATGAAGTTAACGCGAAATGTTATAGAATGCCTTTTTGGAATTCACTTTTCTTTTCTTTACTTTCTTACTACCTTGTTTGTACATTCTTTTTAAACATTTGCATATACTTGTTATTGGATGCCATTGTATATATTCGCTATTTTGTTGCCTAATCTTTTGGTTTTCTGCTACGATTCCCATTTCCTACTGCTTTTCATATTAAGTTTCGTGCATTATATTTGCATTATATTTGCATTATATATGAACCTTTATAAATTCCTATAACTATTGGCTTAGTATGTTGCATATTTGCAATTCTGCATTGAATTGGCCAAATATGGATAGTACCTGACTTATCCAAATTACATCCATCCGTATTAAAATCCAGTTCTAATTCCTTGATAGTAGATACGAATGAAACATCAGAGAGATTTTCTACTAACTTTGCTTCGACATCAAAATGGATATATTCTCCTGGTTCTACGTTGGATATAACAACAGGATTTCGTGGTGTATTAAGAAGAGTTCTAACATCCTTTGGTAAATAGGAGAAGCATGGATGTGTTCGAAGAACAGATAATATATTGTTGCCTTGAACATGAGTTAAATTATTCATTACAAAGCAAGATGCTAAACGTTCGAGAAATAATGGTTCAAAAGAATTATTTGATGACAATGACGATATATCGCTGACATCAGAAACACATGAAGATGAAAATGAAGAAGAGGAAAGCTCATCCTCTTCTATATCCATATTATGCCTCATACTAAAACTATCATTTACGAAATTAATATTAATGGA
Source organism: Formica aquilonia x Formica polyctena (assembly GCA_907163055.1). Taxonomy (NCBI): domain Eukaryota; kingdom Metazoa; phylum Arthropoda; class Insecta; order Hymenoptera; family Formicidae; genus Formica; species Formica aquilonia x Formica polyctena. Next base: position 7,262 of record CAJQTV010000945.1, on the reverse strand, counting down.
AGAACTGCAACCCACAATTGGTGAAATATGATTATCTTGTATATTATTTTCAATATTATTGGAAGAAGATGAACAATTTTGCACAGTTATGCTATTTCTGATTTCAGACATAACCCTATTACGCTGTCTCACCGATAATCTATTTATTACTTTCCGTGAAACGGATAATTTAATATTATTTCGTTTCATATCTACGTATATATATCTCCTGAATGTTACAGCTGCAAAACGATGTCTCGTATCACTGCCTCTTGCTTCTTAAAATCACTGCGACACAAAGAATTCACCTCACTGTGACGACGGTTGAACTCGAAATGATAGAGCCCGCGACATGTGCTCATGTGCACTAGTTCAGCTATAAAGAACAGACCCAATGTTGCTCTCGGATAGGCTGAGCCAAATTACCTAAATCTGTGATTGGTCGCAATCTAAACGCCATTGTGCACGTGTCGCGGGTCGTGGTCGCGGGCTCTATCCTCTATCATTCTGAGTTCAACTGTCGTTGCAGTGAGGAGAATTCTTTGTTCGCAGTGATTTCAAGAAGTAAGAAGCAAGAAGAGGCAGTGATAAGAGACATCGTTTTGCAGCTGCAATATTTAAGATATAATATGTATGTAAACATGAAACGAAATAATATTAAATTATCTGTCTCACGGAAATTAATAAACATATCGGTGACATAGTCAGAATAGGTGGGATATGTCTTAAATCAGAAACGGCATAACATTGTGCAAAATTTGTACGATATCGCTATATATAGTATCTTTGGCCTTTCGAGTATAAGTGTACAACATTAAGCAGCGAATTCTTATATATATTATTCATTTGGACGAAGTTAATGCGAAATGTTATAGAATGCCTTTTTCGAATTGTACATCATCGATGGACAATGATGGAAAGAATCTTCATTTGGAAACGTTGCAATATATGATCGCTGCTTTATACATAGTAAGAGGATGTAAGATCTATTTTTGTGAATTTTTCGGATTTTTATTTTTATTAAGGTCCTAAAATATGGTACTCTTCTTTTTTGCATCGTGTTTTATAATACTTTTTTTTTCTTTACTTTCTTACTACTGTTTGTACATTCTTTTTAAACATTTGCATATACTTGTTATTGGATGCCATTGTATATATTCGCTATTTTGTTGCCTAATCTTTTGGTTTTCTGCTACGATTCCCATTTCCTACTGCTTTTCATATTAAGTTTCGTGCATTATATTTGCATTATATTTGCATTATATATGAACCTTTATAAATTCCTATAACTATTGGCTTAGTATGTTGCATATTTGCAATTCTGCATTGAATTGGCCAAATATGGATAGTACCTGACTTATCCAAATTACATCCATCCGTATTAAAATCCAGTTCTAATTCCTTGATAGTAGATACGAATGAAACATCAGAGAGATTTTCTACTAACTTTGCTTCGACATCAAAATGGATATATTCTCCTGGTTCTACGTTGGATATAACAACAGGATTTCGTGGTGTATTAAGAAGAGTTCTAACATCCTTTGGTAAATAGGAGAAGCATGGATGTGTTCGAAGAACAGATAATATATTGTTGCCTTGAACATGAGTTAAATTATTCATTACAAAGCAAGATGCTAAACGTTCGAGAAATAATGGTTCAAAAGAATTATTTGATGACAATGACGATATATCGCTGACATCAGAAACACATGAAGATGAAAATGAAGAAGAGGAAAGCTCATCCTCTTCTATATCCATATTATGCCTCATACTAAAACTATCATTTACGAAATTAATATTAATGGAAGAACTGCAACCCACAATTGGTGAAATATGATTATCTTGTATATTATTTTCAATATTATTGGAAGAAGATGAACAATTTTGCACAGTTATGCTATTTCTGATTTCAGACATAACCCTATTACGCTGTCTCACCGATAATCTATTTATTACTTTCCGTGAAACGGATAATTTAATATTATTTCGTTTCATATCTACGTATATATATCTCCTGAATGTTACAGCTGCAAAACGATGTCTCGTATCACTGCCTCTTGCTTCTTAAAATCACTGCGAACACAAAGAATTCACCTCACTGTGACGACGGTTGAACTCGAAATGATAGAGCCCGCGACATGTGCTCATGTGCACTAGTTCAGCTATAAAGAACAGACCCAATGTTGCTCTCGGATAGGCTGAGCCAAATTACCTAAATCTGTGATTGGTCGCAATCTAAACGCCATTGTGCACGTGTCGCGGGTCGTGGTCGCGGGCTCTATCCTCTATCATTCTGAGTTCAACTGTCGTTGCAGTGAGGAGAATTCTTTGTTCGCAGTGATTTCAAGAAGTAAGAAGCAAGAAGAGGCAGTGATAAGAGACATCGTTTTGCAGCTGCAATATTTAAGATATAATATGTATGTAAACATGAAACGAAATAATATTAAATTATCTGTCTCACGGAAATTAATAAACATTATCGGTGACATAGTCAGAATAGGTGGGATATGTCTTAAATCAGAAACGGCATAACATTGTGCAAAATTTGTACGATATCGCTATATATAGTATCTTTGGCCTTTCGAGTATAAGTGTACAACATTAAGCAGCGAATTCTTATATATATTATTCATTTGGACGAAGTTAATGCGAAATGTTATAGAATGCCTTTTTCGAATTGTACATCATCGATGGACAATGATGGAAAGAATCTTCATTTGGAAACGTTGCAATATATGATCGCTGCTTTATACATAGTAAGAGGATGTAAGATCTATTTTTGTGAATTTTTCGGATTTTTATTTTTATTAAAATCCTAAAATATGGTACTCTTCTTTTTTGCATAGTGTTTTATAATACTTTTTTTTTCTTTACTTTCTTACTGTCTTTTTAAACATTTGCAAATACTTGTTATTGGATGCCATTCCTATACATTCGCTATTTTGTTGCCTAATCTATTGGTTTTCTGCTACGGTTCTCATTTCCTACTGCTTTTCATATTAAGTTTCGTGCATTATATTTGCATGTTCATCATCAATTTTCTTAATACTCTTGCTATGTCGATTTGCGATTCAAAGATATCTCTTCAACGTATTGTTATCGTTTTAATATACTGTCTTTGTAATATTTTTTATCAAATTGCATTTAATATATATATATTAAGAAGCAGATCCAACATAATTTATAAAGAGAGAAAAAAAGATTATAATTTTTAGAGAGGAAACAAAAACGGATAAACTATTAACGATACAAAGAGTTATTACATAAAATATCATTTTTAATATTATATTAAATGCTAGTTGTTTTAAATAATAAAATAATAAAATAATTCATATTAAAAAAATTATAGCTATCGTATAAAATATTGTTATATATTTTTTCTTTAATATCATAATTATATACATAATTACAAGATTTCTATTTTATAATCTTGTGTCTTTTATAAAAAGAAATAATTAATAGTTTTAATGTTTTTGGTTAGAAAAATTATTTTCAAAAAACTCATTTCGCTTTTTGCTACAACTACATAAATTTTCTATATATTATGTATCAAAATATGTTCATATATATTTTTGTACTTACATAGCTAGAGATGTCCGAACGACCGAAGCGAGTCATCTCCAAACCGTCGCGATATGTAACGACGTCTTTGGATGATGCTCTTCCAAAACCAAAAAGGGTCGCAACAACAACCAGTGCTGTGGAGGTCCAAGAAGATATCCACGATATAAGGATGACTCTCGAAGAGGAAGATTCTATTTATCCAAATAATGACAATTATAATAATAATAACAATTATTTTACACATTACACATCATCGCACACACACGTTCAACCAGAAACAAACATTCAATCACATATATCTGCTCAATCAAACACAAACATTCATTCACCCATAATTACTTAATTAGATGCGAACTTTCAATCATTCGATCAACGCGATACGATCATTCAACCGCACATAAACGATGAAGCACATACACATACTCAATCATACATAAACGTTCAACCATCATGCTCGTTATCTCATAATACTCACGTATCACAAACGTCACAACCACTCACACAAAATTATAACACACAACACGTAGAGAAGGTAATAAGCTATGCTGATAATGCTTTAATAGAGTTTCAGGACCATCGTGGAAATTCCGGAACACGCAGAGAAATACCTTCTCAAAATTGGAACGTCGGCATTGGAAGATCGACGGCACGTACATATGGTCATCCTCAACATCATTCAACACAACCAGAAAAGTTGGACATTCGGTAAATATATACATATTTATCTATAACCTGTTTTAAGAATTATCTGTTATAAATTAAAAATAATTATTAAAAATATATTGGTAATGAAAAAAAATGTATTTGATATCATTGTAAAATGCACATATATTTATAGAAGCTAATCTGTTCTGTAGAAGTTAATCTGTAAATGTTATTTAATGTTTACAGGAAAATACACGAACGCTTAGATAGCATAGAAGCGGAAATGAAGTAAGTATCACATCTATTAATATACCATATCTATTATACGTGAAATTTTCGTTCTACTGATTTGTCCTTATATTTTATTTCTAGACGGGTCAATTCCACTGTAGATAAAATTTTAAGGTGTGTCCAAGATCGCCATCGCGCACCACGGAAGCCGGCCATCTTCCCCATAGCGTCACTTCCGGACATGGATGCTTTTGAAGGAATCGACGAAGATGGATATTCCAACGCCGTAAGTAAAAAGAGAAATTGTATTTATAATTTTTCATATTCTTACATACAACTACATTAATCTTTGATACGTAGGTAAATTATTTCCGTTACATCGGTGGCTACAATTTGAGAGAAGCCGTAAACATATCTTTAAAGGAAAGTTTGAAGGATACCATTGCGTCGTCTTTTACATGGTTGGGCCGTGAAGGACATCGATCGCTATATGATACTCGTCTTATTATGGCAATTTATGGTACGAGGTCGATTATATTTTTTTACGCATAATTATTAATTTTATTGCGTATATCTTTAACGATAATGCAACTTGCCTTTATTTTTCAGATGGCGTGTGCCAAAACAGACATTTTAAAAACCAACGCGCTCTGAATTTCAAATGCAAATGCGGGAGGCTTTGAGAATGTCTAAGGAGAGACACAGGAGCAGATCACGTAAGAAGACTATCCCACACGGCGGCGGCGCAAGGATTCAACGGGATTTGTGGAACGACGAGCGGTCGAACGAAACGGATCAAGAATCTGTCAACGATTAGATAGAGTATGTAATAACTTTGATTTCATTTCTTGTTTTAATTTTATTAATAATTTTATCGTAACGTGACAAATTTTTATGTATATCTTTAGATAAACAAGGGAACTATGCCACGCGAGGGAAGACCATATAGATTCGACTTGGCCCTACAAGTGCTGGAAACAATTTATTATTTAAAATATATAATTTCTTTTTAAATTTATTTATTTTTATTTTTATTGAGATTTTGTTGTTATTTTATGAAACGTTTCCAAGCACTTGTAGCGCCAAGTCAAACGCAGCTATCGGAAAGAAGAGGAAGAAGTACGTGAGGAAGAGGATGAAGAGACTACAATGTGGAAGACGATAAAAATTATGTGACTAGCTGTACGAAAAGAAGGAAGAGAAGAACCAGGAGGAGAAGGAGGAGGAGGAGGCGGAGGAGGAGAAGGAGGAGGAGGAGGAGGAGGAGGAGGAGGAAGAGGAGAACTATCACGCGATCAGTGGATTCAACAATATATACATATTATATATGTAGCATTCTTATATATTCTGTACAGTAATAAGTGAAGCTGGATATAATTAAGACAGATAGCTGTTTTATGTGTTTATCCCACTTAAAACAGCTATCTGTTTCAGTCATATGCAGTTTCATTTTCTGGATAGAATGTTTGGTCTACATATATATATGTATGTATGTCGTTGAGATCGCATCTCTCCCGAGGAGAGTAAAAGGCACTTTTCAGTGCCTATTTTATTCGTTCGAGTTGGATCATCTCGCAACTTTCGCAATAATCGGCACTTCTCAGCGCCAAATTTTTAACAAAAACTTTCCATATATATATATGTACATATGTATCAATCGGTACTTTTTAGTACCAGACACTTTAGTTTTTGCCTCTCGATTTTAATATTATAATCGTACCGCTCTTCATAGTACTACGCCTATAATATTAATATTGTTAAAGTGTTCTCGCGTATATTTTATATCGTGTGTTGCAAATATATAGTTCTTAAAGTTCAATATAATTTTAGAAAAGGATATTAAATTTTATATACTCTATATATTCATTTATTTGAAAGCAATAAGGTGCGCGATAAAAAATATACGTAAAAAATGTGTACGGTATAAATTTTTAATTTTTTGTTTCTTATCTGTTTAGATTCATCATGACGAACGAAGAAGCTTCATCACGACGATCGGAAAATCCGGCAATCCGGCTCTAAATATACATAAAAAATTAAAATTAAATTTTTTAAATTAAATATTAGATATAATTAGATTAATTAGATATTAATATTGTAATTTTGTATATATATAAATTAGAATAGATGTAAGAATTTTATATTTATATATTTTATATTTATATAATTTTATATTTACAGATGTTCAATTCTATATATAATTGAGGTATATAATTTTTGTATAAATAATTATAATTTAGCGCATAAGTAGAAAACGCGCAATAATATATAAAAACCAATATTGTAAAAATTAATAATAAAAATAATATTGCATTCAATTTTTCATTTTTTAAATAAAAATCGTATTAAACTAACATTGATACCCTTTAAATCCATTTAAATGCCCCATTTTATATGAATGGCCAAAAGCTGCAGATTCTGCTCTGTTTCTGCCATCAATCTGCCGTCAGATTGCGCGCGCGCAGATCCTGCTCGGTTTCTGCCACCAATCTGACGTCAAATCATGTTAGCAGATCCTGCTCGGTTTCTGCTGCCAATCTGCTGTCAGATTCTGTGAGCAGGCTCTGCTGGCAGATCATAAGCCTAATGCGGACATAACAGACGCCAAATTGCTAGCAAGAACTGAGGAAATCTGTTGCCAATCTGCTGACATATTGCGCGCATTTTGCTTACTGGGTACTTATTATTCTTAAAGTGGATCTAATTGCAAGTAAATGTTATTTGCTTTGTCAGTATACATGCATAATATATATAAGTAGTATAGGGGCAACTATAGCTAGACACATCAAACCCCCACCACCGACCCCGGCCCCCTGCTGTGTGCCTGTCTGGCCACGCCCACC
>CAJQTV010000944.1:0-11685 GCA_907163055.1 Formica aquilonia x Formica polyctena | reverse complement strand
TGCCGAGAAGTGTTGTTCCTTAATTTCCCGTTGTTCCTCAATTTCCTTGATGTGTTATGAAAATTTTAGGCATATCTCATTTACAGGCACGTATCTAAGTCGTTCCGAACAAAGGAAACATGCGTACATAGCGATCTTATCTCTCTGAGCCGAGAAGCGTTTTCCTCAATTTCCTTGATGTGTTATGTAAATTTTCGTCAAATCTCATTTACAGGCACGTAACTAAGTCGTTCCGAACGAAGGAAACTTGCGTACATAGCGATCTTAGCTCTGTGTGCCGAGAAGCGTTGTTCCTCAATTTCCTTGATGTGTTATGAAAATTTTCGGCAAATCTCATTTACAGGCACGTAACTAAGTCGTTCCGAACGAAGGAAACTTGCGTACATAGCGATCTTAGCTCTGTGTGCCGAGAAGCGTTGTTCCTCAATTTCCTTGATGTGTTATGAAAAATTTTCGGCAAATCTCACTTACAGGCACGTAACTAAGTTGTTCCGAACGAAGGAAACTTGCGTACATAGCGATCTTAGCTCTGTGAGCCGAAAAGCGTTGTTCCTCAATTTCCTTGATGTGTTATGAAAATTTTCGGCAAATCTCACTTACAGGCACGTAACTAAGTCGTTCCGAGCGAAGGAAACTTGCGTACATAGCGATCTTAGCTCTGTGAGCCGAGAAGCGTTGTTCCTCAATTTCCTTGATGTGTTATGAAAATTTTCGGCAAATCTCACTTACAGGCACGTAAATAATTCGTTCCGAACGAAGGAAACTTGCGTACATAGCGATCTTATATCTGTGAGCCGAGAAGCGTTGTTCCTCAATTTCCTTGATGTGTTATGAAAACTTTCGGCAAATCTCACTTACAGGTACGTAACTAAGTCGTTCCGAACAAAGGAAACTTGCGTACAAAGAGCGTACATAGCGATCCTTTCTCTGTGAGGCCGAGAAGCGAGTTGTGGTCCTCCGAGCGACAATTTTCACGACCGAATTGGTAATCAAGTAGCTTGATTGAAAATTTCGTAGAGCCAGTATTATCCTGCACGTCTACATCCGAAGCCGACTTCCTAAGTGTTTCTAAACTGAAGGGAACGTGCGTACAAATCGGATCTTGATCGTCTGTGAGCCGAGAATCGTTTTGTTTCCTTACTTTCCTTGAGGGTGTTTCTGAAAATTTTTGGCGTGCAACTTCTCACTTAACGGATGACGTAACTAAGGGTCGTTTCCGCAGCGTTCTTAACGAAGAGAAACGTGCGTACATAGCTATCTGATCTCTGTGAGCCGTAGATATCGTGTGTAACCTCCCTAATTTGTCTCTCTCGCATTGTTGATTTATACATAAATCTTTCGGCAAAATCATCACTCTTTTCCCTTTGCGAAACGTAACTGGACAGAAGTTCCGTGTAAGCAGGAACCCTGGCTTACAATAGCGATCTTAACTCTTGTGAGACCGAGGCATTCGTATTGGAAGGATCAATTTCCTTGATGTGTGATAAAAATTTTCGGCAAATCTCACTTACAGGCACGTAACTAAGTCGTTCCGAACGAAGGAAACTTGCGTACATAGCGATCTTATCTCTGTGAGCCGAGAAGCGTTGTTCCTCAATTTCCTTGATGTGTTATGAAAATTTTCGGCAAATCTCACTTACGGTCACATAACTAAGTCGTTCTAAACGAAGGAAACTTGCGTACATAGCGATCTTATCTCTGTGTGAGCCGAGAAGCGTTGTTCCTCACTTGCGTACATAGCAATCTTATCTCTGTGAGCCGAGAAGCGTTGTTCCTCAATTTCCTTGATGTGTTTTGATAATTTTAAGCGAATCTCACTTACAAGCACGTAACTAAGAAATTCCGAACGAAGGAAACTTGCGTACATAACGATCTTAGCTCTGTGAGCCGAGAAGCGTTGTTCCTCAATTTCCTTGATGTGTTATGAAAATTTTCGGCGAATCTCATTTACAGGCACGTAACTAAGTCGTTCCGAACGAAGGAAACTTGCGTACATAGCGATCTTAGCTCTGTGTGCCGAGAAGCGTTGTTCCTCAATTTCCTTAATGTATTATGAAAATTTTCGGCAAATCTCACTTACAGGCACGTAACTAAGTCGTTCCGAACGAAGGAAACTTGCGTACATAGCGATCTTAGCTCTGTGTGCCGAGAAGCGTTGTTCCTCAATTTCCTTGATTTGTTATGTAAACTTTCGGTATATCTCACTTACAGGTACGTAACTAAGTCGTTCAGAACGAAGGAAACTTGCGTACATAGCGATCTTATCTCTGTGTGCCGAGAAGCGTTGTTCCTCATTTTCCTTGATGTGTTATGAAAATTTTCGGCAAATCTCACTTACAGGCACGTAACTAAGTCGTTCCGAACGAAGGAAACTTGCGTACATAGCGATCTTAGCTTTGTAAGCCGAGAAGCGTTGTTCCTCAATTTCCTTGATGTGTTATTAAAATTTTCGGCAAATCTCACTTACAGGCACGTAACTAAGTCGTTCCGAACGAAGGAAACTTGCGTACACTTCCATCTTAGCTTTGTAAGCCGAGAAGCGTTGTTCCTCAATTTCCTGAATGTGTTATGAAAATTTTCGGCAAACGAAGGAAACTTGCGTACATAGCGATCTTAGCTCTGTGTGCCGAGAAGCGTTGTTCCTCAATTTCCTTGATGTGTTATTAAAATTTTCGGTATATCTCACTTACAGGTAACGTAACTAAGTCGTTCCGAACGAAGGAAACTTGCGTACATAGCGATCTTAGCTCTGTGTGCCGAGAAGCGTTGTTCCTCAATTTCCTTGATGTGTTATGAAAATTTTCGGCAAATCTCACTTACAGGCACGTAACTAAGTCGTTCCGAACGAAGGAAACTTGCGTACATAGCGATCTTAGCTCTGTGAGCCGAGAAGCGTTGTTCCTCATTTTCCTTGATGTGTTATGAAAATTTTCGGCAAATCTCACTTACAGGCACGTAACTAAGTCGTTCCGAACGAAGGAAACTTGCGTACATAGCGATCTTAGCTCTGTGAGCCGAGAAGCGTTGTTCCTCAATTTCCTTGATGTGTTATGAAAATTTTCGGCAAATCTCGCTTACAGGCACGTAACTAAGTCGTTCCGAACGAAGGAAACTTGGGTACATAGCGATCTTAGCTCTGTGAGCCGAGAAGCGTTGTTCCTCAATTTCCTTGATGTGTTATGAAAATTTTCGGCAAATCTCGCTTACAGGCACGTAACTAAGTCGTTCCGAACGAAGGAAACTTGTGTACATAGTGATCTTAGCTCTGTGTGACTAGAAGCGTTGTTCCTCAATTTCCTTGATGTGTTATGAAAATTTTCGGCAAATCTCACTTACAGGTACGTAACTAAGTCGTTCCGAACGAAGGAAACTTGCGTACATAGCGATCTTAGCTCTGTGTGCCGAGAAGCGTTGTTCCTCAATTTCCTTGATGTGTTATGAAAATTTTCGGCAAATCTCGCTTACAGGCACGTAACTAAGTCGTTCCGAACGAAGGAAACTTGCGTAAATAGCGATCTTAGCTCTGTGTGCCGAGAAGCGTTGTTCCTCAATTTTTCCTTGATGTGTTATGAAATTTTTCGGTATATCTCACTTACAGGTACGTAACTAAGTCGTTCCGAACGAAGGAAACTTGCGTACATAGCGATCTTAGCTCTGTGTGCCGAAAAGCGTTGTTCCTCAATTTCCTTGATGTGTTAATGAAAATTTTCGGCAAATCTCGCTTACAGGCACGTAACTAAGTCGTTCCGAACGAAGGAAACTTGCGTACACTTCGATCTTATCTCTGTGAGCCGAGAAGCGTTTTGTTCCTCAATTTCCTTGATGTGTTATGAAAACTTTCGGTAATCTCACTTACAGGCACGTAACTAAGTCGTTCCGAACGAAGGAAACTTGCGTACATAGCGATCTTAGCTCTGTGTGCCGAGAAGCGTTGTTCCTCAATTTCCTTGATGTGTTATGAAAATTTTCGGCAAATCTCGCTTACAGGCACGTAACTAAGTCGTTCCGAACGAAGGAAACTTGCGTACATAGCGATCTTAGCTCTGTGTGCCGAGAAAGGTTGTTCCTCAATTTCCTTGATGTGTTATGAAAATTTTCGGCAAATCTCGCTTAGAGGCACGTAATTAAGTCTTCCCGAACGAAGGAAACTTGCGTACATAGCGATCTTAGCTCTGTGTGCCGAGAAGCGTTGTTGCTCAATTTCCTTGATGTGTTATGAAAACTTTTCGGTATATCTCACTTACAGGTACGTAACTAAGTCGTTCCGAACGAAGGAAACTTGCGTACGTAGCGATCTTAGCTCTGTGTGCCGAGAAGCGTTGTTCCTAAATTTCCTTAATGTGTTATGAAAATTTTCGGCAAATCTCGCTTACAGGCACGTAACTAAGTCGTTCCGAACGAAGGAAACTTGCGTACATAGCGATCTTAGCTCTGTGTGCCGAGAAGCGTTGTTCCTAAATTTACTTGATGTGTTATGAAAACTTTCGGTATATCTCACTTACAGGTACGTAACTAAGTCGTTCCGAACGAAGGAAACTTGCGTACATAGCGATCTTAGCTCTGTGTGCCGAGAAGCGTTGTTCCTCAATTTCCTTGATGTGTTATGAAAATTTTCGGCCAATCTCGCTTACAGGCACGTAAATAAGTCGTTCCGAACGAAGGAAATTTGTGTACATAGCGATCTTATCTCTGTGAGCCGAGAAGCGTTGTTACTCCAATTCCTTGATCTGTTACGAAAATTTTCGGTATATCTCACTTACAGGCACGTAACTAAGTCGTTCCGAACGAAGGAAACTTGCGTACATAGCGATCTTATCTCTTTGAGACGAGAAACGTTGTTCCTCCATTTCCTTGATGTGTTATGAAAATTTTCGGCAAATCTCACTTACAGGCACGTAACTAAGTCGTTCCGAACGAAGGAAACTTGCGTACATAGCGATCTTAGCTCTGTGAGTCGAGAAACGTTGTTCCTCAATTTCCTTATTGTGTTATGAAAATTTTTCGGCAAATCTCACTTACAGGCACGTAACTAAGTCGTTCCGAACGAAGGAAACTTGCGTACATAGCGATCTTAGCTCTGTGAGCCGAGAAGCGTTGTTCCTCAATTTCCTTGATGTGTTATGAAAATTTTCGGCAAATCTCGCTTACAGGCACGTAACTAAGTCGTTCCGAACGAAGGAAACTTGCGTACATAGTCGATCTTAGCTCTGTGTGCCGAGAAGCGTTGTTCCTCAATTTTTTTGATGTGTTATGAAAACTTTCGGCAAATCTCACTTACAGGCACGTAACTAAGTCGTTCCGAACGAAGGAAACTTGCGTACATAGCGATCTTAGCTCTGTGTGCCGAGAAGCGTTGTTCCTCAATTTCCTTGATGTGTTATGAAAACTTTCGGCAAATCTCGCTTACAGGCACGTAACTAAGTCGTTCCGAACGAAGGAAACTTGCGTACATAGCGATCTTAGCTCTGTGAGCCGAGAAGCGTTGTTCCTCAATTTCCTTGATGTGTTATGAAAATTTTCGGCAAATCTCACTTACAGTCACGTAACTAAGTCGTTCCGAACGAAAGAAACTTGCGTACACTTCCATCTTAGCTTTGTGAGCCGAGAAGCGTTGTTCCTCAATTTCCTTGATGTGTTATGAAAATTTTCGGTAATCTCACTTACAGGTACTTAACTAAGTCGTTCCGAACGAAGGAAACTTGCGTACATAGCGATCTTAGCTCTGTGTGCCGAGAAGCGTTGTTCCTCAATTTCCTTGATGTGTTATGAAAATTTTCGGCAAATCTCACTTACAGGCACGTAACTAAGTCGTTCCGAACGAAGGAAACTTGCGTACACTAGCGATCTTAGCTCTGTGAGCCGAGAAGCGTTGTTCCTCAATTTCCTTGATGTGTTATGAAAATTTTCGGCAAATCTCACTTACAGGCACGTAACTAAGTCGTTCCGAACGAAGGAAACTTGCGTACATAGCGATCTTAGCTCTGTGTGCCGAGAAGCGTTGTTCCTCAATTTCCTTGATGTGTTATGAAAACTTTTCGGCAAATCTCACTTACAGGTACGTAACTAAGTCGTTCCGAACGAAGGAAACTTGCGTACATAGCGATCTTAGCTCTGTGAGCCGAGAAGCGTTGTTCCTCAATTTCCTTGATGTGTTATGAAAATTTTCGGCAAATCTCGCTTACAGGCACGTAACTAAGTCGTTTCGAACGAAGGAAACTTGCGTACATAGCGATCTTAGCTCTGTGAGCCGAGAAGCGTTGTTCCTCAATTTTCTTGATGTGTTATGAAAATTTTCGGCAAATCTCACTTACAGGAACGTAACTAAGTCGTTCCGAACGAAGGAAACTTGCGTACATAGCGATCTTATCTCTGTGAGCCGAGAAGCGTTGTTCCTCAATTTTCTAGATGTGTTATGAAAATTTTCGGCAAATCTCACTTACAGGCACGTAACTAAGTCGTTCCGAACGAAGGAAACTTGCGTACATAGCGATCTTATCTCTGTGGGCCGAGAAGCGTTGTTCCTCAATTTCCTTGATGTGTTATGAAAATTTTTTTCGGCAAATCTCGCTTACAGGCACGTAAACTAAGTCGTTCCGAACGAAGGAAACTTGCGTACATAGCGATCTTAGCTCTGTGAGCCGAGAAGCGTTGTTCCTCAATTTCCTTGATGTGTTTATGAAAATTTTCGGCAAATCTCACTTACAGGCACGTAACTAAGTCGTTCCGAACGAAGGAAACTTGCGTACATAGCGATCTTAGCTCTGTGAGCCGAGAAGCGTTGTTCCTCAGTTTCCATGATGTGTTATGAAAATTTTCGGCAAATCTCGCTTACAGGCACGTAACTAAGTCGTTCCGAACGAAGGAAACTTGCGTACATAGCGATCTTAGCTCTGTGAGCCGAGAAGCGTTGTTCCTCAATTTTCTTGATGTGTTATGAAAATTTTCGGTATATCTCACTTACAGGTACGTAACTAAGTCGTTCCGAACGAAGGAAACTTGCGTACATAGCGATCTTAGCTCTGTGTGCCGAGAAGCGTTGTTCCTCAATTTCCTTGATGTGTTATGAAAATTTTCGGCAAATCTCGCTTACAGGCACGTAACTAAGTCGTTCCGAACGAAGGAAACTTGCGTACATAGCGATCTTAGCTCTGTGAGACGAGAAGCGTTGTTCCTCAATTTCCTTGATGTGTTATGAAAATTTTCGGCAGATCTCACTTACAGGCACGTAACTAAGTCGTTCCGAACGAAGGAAACATGCGTACACTCCGATCTTAGCTTTGTGTGCCGAGAAGCGTTGTTCTTCAATTTCCTTGATGTGTTATGAAGATTTTCAGCAAATCTCACTTACAGGCACGTAACTAAGTCGTTCCGAACGAAGGAAAAACTTGCGTACATAGCGATCTTAGCTCTGTGTGCCGAGAAGCGTTGTTCCTCAATTTCCTTGATGTGTTATTAAAATTTTCAGCAAATCTCGCTTACAGGCACGTAACTAAGTCGTTCCGAACAAAGGAAACTTGCGTACATAACGATCTTAGCTCTGTGTGCCGAGAAGCGTTGTTCCTCAATTTCCTTGATGTGTTATGAAAACTTTCGGTATATCTCACTTACAGGCACGTAACTAAGTCGTTCTAAACGAAGGAAACTTGCGTACATAACGATCTTATTTCTGTGAGCCGAGAAGCGTTGTTCCTCATTTTCCTTGATGTGTTATGAAAATTTCCGGCAAATCTCACTTACAGGCACGTAACTAAGTCGTTCCGAACGAAGGAAACTTGCGTACATAGCGATCTTAGCTCTGTGATCCGAGAAGCGTTGTTCCTCAATTTCCTTGATGTGTTATGAAAATTTTCGGCAAATCTCACTTACAGGCACGTAACTAAGTCGTTCCGAACGAAGGAAACTTGCGTACACAGCGATCTCAGCTCTGTGAGCCGAGAAGCGTTGTTCCTCAATTTCCTTGATGTGTTATGAAAATTTTAGGCAAATCTGGCTTACAGGCACGTAACTAAGTCGTTCCGAACGAAGGAAACTTGCGTACATAGCGATCTTAGCTCTGTGTGCCGAGAAGCGTTGTTCCTCAATTTCCATTATGTGTTATGAAAATTTTCGGCAAATCTCACTTACAGGCACGTAACTAAGTCGTTCCGAACGAAGGAAAATTGCGTACATAGCGATCTTATCTCTGTGTGCCGAGAAGCGTTGTTCCTCAATTTCCTTGATGTGTTATGAAAATTTTCGGCAAATCTCATTACAGGCACGTAACTAAGTCGTTCCGAACGCAGGAAACTTGCGTACAAAGCGATCTTAGCTCTGTGAGCCGAGAAGCGTTGTTCCTCAATTTCCTTGATGTGTTATGAAAATTTTCGGCAAATCTCGCTTACAGGCACGTAACTAAGTTGTTCCAAACGAAGGAAACTTGCGTACATAGCGATCTTAGCTCTGTGTGCCGAGAAGCGTTGTTCCTCAATTTCCTTGATGTGTTATGAAAATTTTCGGCAAATCTCACTTACAGGCACGTAACTAAGTCGTTCCGAACGAAGGAAACTTGCGTACATAGCGATCTTAGCTCTGTGCGAGAAAGCGTTGTTCCTCATTTCCTTGATGTGTTATGAAAAAACGCTTTCGGCAAATCTCACTTACAGGCCGTAAACTAAGTCCTTCGTTCGGAAAGACCTTACCGCTACGTATCCTGTCAATTTGAGATATGTTAAAGTTTTCATAAACACATTGTTCCTCAGGAAATAGAGGAACAACGCTTCTCGGCACACAGAGCTAAGATCGCTTTGCACGCAAGTTTCACTTGTTCGTTCGGTGAACGACTCTATTTACTGTGAGCCTGTTAAGCGAGTTCCTACAGAAAAGTCCTTACATAACACATTAAGGAAATTTTCGAGCAAATCTTCACTGTACCAGGAACGAACTACAGGCTTAACAAAGGAGAATACCGAAAGCTTTTCATAACACATCAAGGAAATTGAGGAACAACGCTTCTCGGCACACAGAGCTAAGATCGCTATGTACGCAAGTTTCCTTCGTTCGGAACGACTTAGTTACGTACCTGTAAGTGAGATATACCGAAAGTTTTCATAACACATCAAGGAAATTGAGGACTTCTCTCGGCTCACAGAGCTAAGATCGCTATGTACGCAAGTTTCCTTCGTTCGGAACGACTTAGTTACGTGCCTGTAAGTGAGATTTTTAGCCGAAAATTTTCATAACACATCAAGGAAATTGAGGAACAAACGCTTCTCGGCTCACAGAGCTAAGATCGCTATGTACGCAAGTTTCCTTCGTTCGGAACGACTTAGTTACGTGCCTGTAAGCGAGATTTGCCGAAAATTTTCATAACACATCAAGGAAATTGTGGAACAACGCTTCTCGGCACACAGAGCTAAGATCGCTATGTACGCAAGTTTCCTTCGTTCGGAACGACTTAGTTACGTGCCTGTAAGCGAGATTACCGAAAATTTTCATAACACATCAAGGAAATTGAGGAACAACGCTTCTCGGCACACAGAGCTAAGATCGCTATGTACGCAAGCTTCCTTCGTTCGGAACGACTTAGTTACGTGCCTGTAAGCGAGATTTGCCGAAAATTTTCATAACACATCAAGGAAATTGAGGAACAACGCTTCTCGGCACACAGAGCTAAGATCGCTATGTACGCAAGTTTCCTTCGTTCGGAACGACTTAGTTACGTGCCTGTAAGCGAGATTTGCCGAAAATTTTCATAACACATCAAGGAAATTGAGGAACAACGCTTCTCGGCACACAGAGCTAAGATCGCTATGTACGCAAGTTTCCTTCGTTCGGAACGACTTAGTTACGTGCCTGTAAGCGAGATTTGCCGAAAATTTTCATAACACATCAAGGAAATTGAGGAACAACGCTTCTCGGCACACAGAGCTAAGATCGCTATGTACGCAAGTTTCCTTCGTTCGGAACGACTTAGTTACGTGCCTGTAAGCGAGATTTGCCGAAAATTTTCATAACACATCAAGGAAATTGAGGAACAACGCTTCTCGGCACACAGAGCTAAGATCGCTATGTACGCAAGTTTCCTTCGTTCGGAACGACTTAGTTACGTGCCTGTAAGTGAGATTTGCCGAAAATTTTCATAACACATCAAGGAAATTGAGGGAACAACGCTTCTCGGCACACAGAGCTAAGATCGCTATGTACGCAAGTTTCCTTCGTTCGGAACGACTTAGTTACGTGCCTGTAAGTGAGATTTACCGAAAGTTTTCATAACACATCAAGGAAATTGAGGAACAACGCTTCTCGGCACACAGAGCTAAGATCGCTATGTACGCAAGTTTCCTTCGTTCGGAACGACTTAGTTACGTACCTGTAAGCGAGATTTGCCGAAATTTTTCTTAAAACATCAAGAAAATATAAGAACAACGCTTCTCGGCACACAGAGCTAAGATCGCTATGTACGCAAGTTTCCTTCGTTCGGAACGACTTAGTTACGTACCTGTAAGTGAGATATACCGAAAGTTTTCATAACACATCAAGGAAATTGAGGAACAACGCTTCTCGACACACAGAGCTAAGATCGCTATGTACGCAAGTTTCCTTCGTTCGGAACGACTAGTTACGTGCCTGTAAGCGAGATTTGCCGAAAATTTTCATAACACATCAAGGAAATTGAGGAACAACGCTTCTCGGCACTCAGAGCAAAGATCACAAGGAAATTGAGGAACAACGCTTCTCGGCACACAGAGCTAAGATCGCTATGTACGCAAGTTTCCTTCGTTCGGAACGACTTAGTTACGTGCCTGTAAGTGAGATTTGCCGAAAATTTTCATAACACATCAAGGAAATTGAGGAACAACGCTTCTCGGCACACAGAGCTAAGATCGCTATGTACGCAAGTTTCTTTCTTTCGGAACGACTTAGTTACGTGCCTGTAAGCGAGATTTGCCGAAAATTTTCATAACACATCAAGGAAATTGAGGAACAACGCTTCTCGGCACACAGAGCTAAGATCGCTATGTACGCAAGTTTCGTTCGTTCGAACGACTTAGTTACGTGCCTGTAAGCGAGATTTGCCGAAAGTTTTCATAACACATCAAGGAAATTGAGGAACAACGCTTCTCGGCACACAGAGCTAAGATCGCTATGTACGCAAGTTTCCTTCGTTCGGAACGACTTAGTTACGTACCTGTAAGTGAGATATACCGAAAGTTTTCATAACACATCAAGAAAATTGAGGAACAACGCTTCTCGGCTTACAGAGCTAAGATCGCTATGTACGCAAGTTTCCTTCGTTCGGAACGACTTAGTTACGTGCCTGTAAGCGAGATTTGCCGAAAGTTTTCATAACACATCAAGGAAATTGAGGAACAACGCTTCTCGGCTCACAGAGATAAGATCGCTATGTACGCAAGTTTCCTTCGTTCGGAACGACTTAGTTACGTGCCTGTAAGTGAGATTTGCCGAAAATTTTCATAACACATCAAGGAAATTGAGGAACAACGCTTCTCGGCTCACAGAGCTAAGATCGCTATGTACGCAAGTTTCCTTCGTTCGGAACGACTTAGTTACGTGACTGTAAGCGAGATTTGCCGAAAATTTTCATAACACATCAAGGAAATTGAGGAACAACGCTTCTCGGCACACAGAGCTAAGATCGCTATGTACGCAAGTTTCCTTCGTTCGGAACGACTTAGTTACGTGCCT
>CAJQTV010000942.1:0-73572 GCA_907163055.1 Formica aquilonia x Formica polyctena | reverse complement strand
AACATCGCTCGCTACTCGCTCGCTCATATCAACAGTATCGATATACCGTACATATCGCGCCCGACTATTATAATCGCGACTAAGTGAAAGTGTACAAGAATCTGTGAAATATATCAATTTATACCTAACGTCCGGGAGTGTCTTATTTTGAGCGTGGATCCTGATTCTTTGGGCGTATAAATCCCTAAAGACCTCTTCCTTAGCGGCTAGAGGCACAACAATGCTAATATTTAATTTATTAATTTCTTTATTATTATTAAGATTTTTCAATAAAACTTCTATTTTTGCAAAAAATCCATTAAAAATATTTTTATTTAAAATATAAATCATATATATATTATATATAAAAATATTAATGTTTTAATTTATTTTTTCAGCGCGTTAATGATGTACGGCGGACGGTATATCGGGAGAGGAGGAAGCAGAAATACTCCGTTTACATGCTGGCAATGCCGTCCGGGTACATGCCTGCACCTCCAACGGGATATATGATAATGCCTCCCGCACCACCCGGATACGTGCCCGCGCCGCCTGCAGCATCCGGGTACATGCCCGCGCCTCCTGCAGCATCCGGATATGTGGCCGTACCCGCTGCACCAACCGGATATGTGCCCGCACCCCCTGCACCAACCGGATATCTGCTCGCACCCCCTGCACCAACCGGATATGTGCCCGCACCTCCTGCACCAACTGGATATGTGCCCGCACTTCCTGCACCAACTGGATATATGCCCGCACATCCCTGCACCAACCGCATATGTGCCCGTACCCCCTGCACCAACCGGATATGTGCCCGCATCCTCTGCACCAACCGGATATGTGCCCGCACCCCCTGCACCAACCGGATATGTCCCCCGTTATTATTAAGATATAGGTTAGGTATATCTCCCCTCCGATGGCACACCACCTTGACGTGGTGGACGGGCTCCCCTTCGCTTGTTTAGAAGGGGTCTAAGAGTGTGCCAAACGTCTCGGTCGGATTATTTGTTTTGTTTTTCTTTATTTTGAGCGGGTGTTGTGGTTTGGTTTGGTGTATTGTGAGGGTTCTTGGGGTTTTGGGGGTTTTGTGGGGGGGGGGGGGGGTTGTGGAATTGGGTGGGGTGGTTTTGGGGTTTTTTGTGGATAAGGGGGGGAAGAGGTGTGAGTGTCCCGTTCGGGAAGTTTGGCCGAGCGTGGCGGAGGAAGGCAACCTCGCTAAAAAATCCCGGGCAGGCCAGGCTCGTCAGGCGTGATGAAGCCAACTGGCCTAGGTGAAGGAAAACACTAAAATCAAACCACCTTTTTGATCAACCATGAAATGAGTGACACTAAAGGTAATAAACTTACCGGCTCAGTGAGGCTCGGAACCCACAGGGCCCGGCGTGGGTAGGACATAGTCCCAGTCCCCTCCTCGTCGTCATCAAGCGATGGGCTACCCACGGCGTTGCCAACGAGCGCCGTGTGCGAAAGTGCTATCGCCGTAATAAAGGAAGTGCGGGTAGTCGCGGTGAGGGTGGACAGAACGGACCCCCTCAGCTCTAAGCTGAGGTCACGGTCCCTGTCCTCCTCCGCGAGAAAACATCCGTACGGAAGGGACGGAAGTCAAAGCCGGAGCGCGAGTCAGGCGCGCCCGGACGGCTCCGAAAAAAATGTGGTGTCGCGGGAGGGCAGTCATCGCCCCTCTCCTGCGACATTATCGAGGGCCTCGCAGGTAACCGAGGAAGGGGACTTCGAGTCCTTAGGGGAGGAGGACCCCGACACCCTCCCCAGAAAAGGGGCAGGGGCAGACCCCCAACAACTGGGGAACATGTCGGGCTCCGCCAAAAGAAGGAGCGGGAGGCTGTCCTTCAGAAGGAGAGGGAGCGGGAGATGGAGGTCAGGAGGGCCTTATCGGATGATGTCCCGCCCCCTCTCCCAAACAAAGAGCTTCGGGTCTTTGAGGCCCGTTGCGCGGGGGAGTTGGGACTCACTCCGACCCCTGACGTGGCGGCGAGGAGCCTGGAGGAGGCGGCGGCGATAGAGCGTATCGCGTCCTGCTCCGGCAACCTCAAGGGCTCTCTTCAGCGAAAGCTGCGCGAGACCGCGACCCTCGTTAGGGTAGCGGTGAGCACGCTCGCTGAGAGGGCCCAACAGATGGAGGGACAAGGGGAGTTAACTCTCCTGAGGAATGACCTCAAGTCCCTCGGGGAAAGGAACACCGAACTCCAGAAGGAGATCGGTGTTTTGCGGGGGGAGCTCGACGCGATGCGTCGGGCGCAGTCCTCCCGTACCTCCCCGCCGACTTCACCCGGCAAGTCTTCTCGCAAGAGGAAGGGGGTGCCGCGCATCACCTCTGAGGAGGTGTTGGTTGCCCCCATTAGAGTGGAGCAGCCATCTGGGGGCGAGGCTCAAGGGCCTCGCCGACCAACTCGGGGGGGAGGGTTTCGGGACCTAAGTCCCCAACGTCCGTCTCGGGGGGTAAGGGACTTTTGTCCCCAACGTCGGGGGGTACGGGGCTTATGCCCCCGGCGTGGGGGAAGACCGGGAGGGTATGGCCATTCGGCCCCCCTCCCCGATCACTACCCCCCGGGGATTGTCGACGAGGGCACGCGCCAGTGGTACGACTGGTACACTGACCAAATCAGCGCCCTCATCGGCTATAGAGCGGCGTTGGAGAGGGGAAGTTCCCGCACTGGCGGGCCTCCTGTCCCCCGGAGCCCTGCAGGCGGTGCGCCCCCTCCCTCCCCCTGCGTTAATACCGGCGCAGGCTTGAGAGGGAGGGGGGAGAAAGAGGAAAAAGAAGAAGAGGACTGGGAGAGGAGGCGCAAAACCTCCCCCCTCCTGCCGCCCCGTGCGTCGGCTCGGTGGCGGCGGGGAGCCGCGTACCGGCCCCCGCTGCTCGTCCGACGACGTGGGGAGGACAGTTCCTCCCATACCGCCGCCATCCGAGCGGACCCGCGATGATTCGTGGGCTCGAGTTGTGGGGCAAAGGGAGAGGAGGGCCCAGAGAGCTGAAGCCGTTCAACAGGCCCAGCCCAAAGGGCAGAAAAAGCCCGCCGCGAAGTCCCCCCAAACCCCGAAGAGTGAAGGGGGTCAGCAGTCGCGGCAGGGCAAACGGCAGCTCTCTGGGACTGCCAAGAGGAGAAGGCCCCCTCGTACGGCAGCGGTGACGATCACCTGCGCCGACGGGGGATACCAGGAGACTCTGGCGAAGGCCTGGAAAGAGGTCGATCTCCGAAAATTGTGGTTCGACTCCCTCCGCATACGTGAGGCTGCCACCGGGGCGATGGTGGTGGAGCTCCCGGGATCCGGAGAGAAGGAGGGCTCCACGGCTGCCCAGAGGCCCTCTACTCCGAACTCCACCGGATCTTTGCCGGAAACGAGGGGGTGGCTCGCCTCATTCGCAAGGCTGAGCTGCGGCTCCGGGGGCTCGATCGCTCGTTGGCGGCGGCCGACAACGTGGCGATTATCGCGGGCGAGAGATCTGCATCTCGGGGGACGTCCGGGTCGGGGACCTCAAATTCTCGACTCGGCATGGGCACGATATGGGCCCAGTGTCCCTTGAGGGCCTAAGTTGGCGACAGCACGGCCCATCCAGATTGGATGGTCCCGTGTAACTGTGAAGCTGCTGGACAAGCGCCCACTCCAGATGCCTGGAGAAAGGGCACGTCCAGCAGCACTGCAGCAGCCCTACGGATCGTAGCGGCTGCTGCTATCGCTGCGGCGGACCGGGCCACCTGGCGCGCAACTGCGCCGAGAAGGTGAGGTGCCCGGTCTGCGCAGGACTAGGTCGTCCGGCCGACCATAGCACCCCCCCCCCCTCTAAAAGGAGGCCGGACAGAAGGGGGCCTCCGACGTTCCCCTTAGCGACGGAGTCTCGGCCAGTTAGGCTGGCCGAGATAACGTCCGACACCCGTAAGCGGGTGTCGGACGATACGGGGGACCCTTTGGAGGCCCCCAAGGAGAAAAGGCCGCCCAGAAAAGAGGCCAAACCGAGGCTCCCTCTCCACCTACATCTTTAGTTGAGGTGGAGATGGCAATGCCAGAAAGGGCCACCATTAGTTAATGGCCCTTCGCCTGATACAGGCGAACCTCAACCACGCCTGCCGGGCGCAGGACTTTTTCCTGCATACCCTGGCGGAGCGTGGTTGTGGTTTAGGGATCGCGGCAGAGCTCTACCAAGTCCCCGAAACCAGCCCATGCTGGATTGGTAACGGGGCAGGCTCTGTCGCGATCGTGTGGAGGAACGACCCCCTACTCCCCCGCTGTACGCTTATAGAGGCGGGACGGGGAGTAGTGGCGGTGCGTTGGGGGCCCATTTCCGTCTTGGGTTGTTACATCTCCCCAAACGTGGGCCTCGCCCAATATGAGGCTTTCTTGGACGGGGTGGCGGCCATTTATCGTCGTCAGCTGCCCCGTCCCGTGCTGGTGGCCGGGACTTCAACGCGAAGTCTATGCGTTGGGGTTCCCGGACTTCGAACGCCAGGGGCGAGGCCCTGCAGGATTGGGCGGCGGCACTTGGCCTGTGTTTGCTAAACGGGGTCGAGGAGCACCCTCGTGCGGTGGCGGTCGGTCCCGGATTTATCCTGGGCCACCCCTGCCGCCGCGCGGATGGTTAGCAGTTGGCGGGTGACGACGGAGTGCGAAACACTCTCGGACCATTTCTATATTGAGGTGGTCCTTACCCGCCCCGGGGTGCTCAGCCGCTCCCAGGGCCGGGGAGATGCCCGGCCACGGAGATGGGCCCTAAAGAAATTAAGTTCGGACAGGCTCATCGCGGCTGTCCTCGCGGCCGACTGGCCGTGCCCTGAAGGTAAAGGGCGGGGGATTCAGGAAGAGGTTGATTGGTTCCGGGGCGCACTGCGCGATGCGTGTGATTTTGCAATGCCTCGGACCAACCCCCGCCCTCGCAGGGCGGCGTACTGGTGGTGTGAGGAGATCGCCGAATTACGGCGATCTTCAATAGCCGCCAGACGCCGCTTCACCCGGGCTCGGCATCGTAACGACGCCGAGAGGACGGCCACGGCGTATGAGTGTTTCCAACTCGCACGGAATACACTCAGCGCCGCGATTAGACGGGCCAAGACTAGGGAGTGGGACGAACTTCTCCACTCCCTAAACTCAGACCCATGGGGGCGCTTATAAGCTTGTTCTTAACAGGCTGAGGCCATGGGCGCCCTCGGTAACGGAGTTCCTTGATCCCCAGGTCCTCGACAAAGTCCTGAGGATCCTTTTCCCTTTAGAGGGTCCCCCATTCTCCGAGAGCGGCGGCCAGGAGACCGCCGTTCCGTGGACTGAGGACCTGGAGGTGACGGAGGACGAAATGGCCGGGGTAATCCGCCGATTGAGACTGCGGGGCAATAAGGCCCCGGGTCCCGACGGTATCTCCGGTCGGGTCTGGGTTATGGCCTTGGCCCGCCTGTCCGAGCGCTTGAGGCAGCTCTTCACGAGCTGCCTCAGGCAGGGTTATTTCCCCCAGCTTGGGTGAGGGCCGAATTGGTCCTTATCCCCAAAGGGGGCGGGCCTGGGAATTCCCTTTCCGCCTACCGGCCGATTTGCCTGCTGGACGAGGCGGGCAAATTGCTGGAGCGAGTGCTGGTAGACCGCCTCGTCCGGCATTTTTCCCGGAGTGGTGCGGATCTTCACCAGGAGCAATATGGATTTTGCGAGAGAAGATCTACGATCGACGCGATCATGCGCGTTCAATCCCTCGCGGAGTCCATCATAGAGGAGGGCAGGGTGGTGATTGCGGTGTCATTAGACATCCGCAACGCTTTCAACACCCTGCCCTGGAATGGGGTGAGAAAGGCCACTATCAGTTTTGGCCTTACACTGATAGCAGTGTACTCCTACGCGGAAGGGGAGTGTACTGCGAGGTTCCGCAAGGGTCAGTTTTGTGCCCCACCTTGTGGAACCTCGCGTACAACGAAGTCCTGGGCACTGCTCTCCCCCTGGCGGCAGTTTCGTCGGATATGCCGACGACACGATAGTGCTGGCCGGGGGAGATATTTGGGGAGAAGCCGTAAGAACGGCCAACGTCGCGGTGGCGTGCATCGTTCGCGCGATCTACGGCATGGGCCTGAAGGTAGCGCCTCACAAGTCTGAGGCGCTCTTCGTCCATCGAGGGAAGCGGAACCGCATGAACGGAGCCCCCCCGGAAACGGCCTGTGTCGTGGTGGATGACACCTCCGTCCGGGTGGGGACCCAATTGAAGTACCTGGGTCTCTACCTGGATGCTACTTTCGGCGGGCATTTCGAACGTCTGGCCCCCAGGACGGAGGCAGTGGCTCAAACCTTGAGCCGCCTCCTGCCCAATTTAAGGGGGCCGGACGGGAAAGTGCGCCGCCTATATGCGACAACCGTCCGAGCGGTGGCCCTTTACGAGTCGCCATTGTGGGCGGATGCCCTGATGGCGAGTAGGCGCAGCATGATGCTGCTGCGCCGAATTTTCAGGCGGGTCGCCATCAGGGTTATCCGCGGATATCGGACGGTGTCGTATACGGCGGCCTCCATACTGGCGGGATTGCCGCCCATCGAGTTCTATGCACAGATGTACGCCGAGGTTTATCGGCGTACAAAGGAGGTCGATGGGCTAGGCGTAGCTTTGATCCCGCGGGTCAGGGCTGCCGTGGGGCTCCAGGCTCGACGACGAATGCTGGAGAGGTGGAGCGAGGACCTCTCCAATCCCCGAGACAACTCGGTGATGCGCGTCGTCGAGGCCATCCGCCCCCGTTTAATAAAATGGGTAGGAAGGGCGGATGGCAAGGTGTCATACCGTGTGGCACAGATACTGACGGGCCATGGATGTTTTGGCTCGTTTCTGTGCCGCATCGGACGCGAAGCAGACACGCGCTGCCACCATTGCGGCGGGGACGAGGATACGGCGCAGCACACGCTGGAACACTGTCCAGCGTGGGCGAAATAGCGCCGTGTCCTCGTCCAACAATTGGGGGGAATGATCTCTCGCTCTCGGGCATCGTTGCGGCGATGCTTGAGAGCGGGAGGTCCTGGAAGGCGATCTCCTTCTGCAAAGCCGTCATGCTGCAGAAGAAGAAGGCCGAAAGAGAGAGGGAGCGACTTCCTGGCGGACGCCGGGGAGCTCTCGGGCGCGGAGGCGCGACCGGTGGCAGAAGAGGGAGGCGGGGAGGGCCTTTTGCTGGCAGGACCCGCCAACCCTCCACGTCTTTCGGTCGCGGAGGCACGACACGTAAGTGCCAGGAGGCCCCATGGGGGGGGGGGTCGACGGGCGCGGGTACTGTTGCCCCCGTCGCCTACAAAACCCTCCCCAGCAACGGGGTGGCGCGAGTGGGGGGAGCGGACTTGGGGCCTACTGGCTCCGGTCCTTGTCAGCTCCCTCCACAGAGGCGCAGGGCCCGAGCGGGTTGGGGGGCTTTCGTCTCGTCGAGAACGCCCTACCCCAAGCCGGGCCCGGTGGCCGGGGACCCAGGTAGGGTACCTGGGCCCGACCACGCCAACCCCGCCACGCCAACGGCGGGATGTGGATGAGAGGGGCGGTGGTCTTCCTCTCCCCAGTACGAGCAGGAGTCCCCACAACAACAGGGACCCTGGGGGGGAACTTCACTTCCCCCAGCGAGGTAGGCTCGTGGGCGGAAGGCCTCTCCGAAGTAGTGCAAAGGCCAGTTTCCGGAGAGGCCCTCAACAACGCTCAGGTGTAGGCCACTCGGAGGGGTTTTAGTGGGTAGTCCCTCGGCTTTGTTTAAGCCGAGGGCGAGTCCCACATAACCCCGCCTCGAAACCCATCAAGGCGGGGTATGCGTAAAGGCATTCCCCCTCCGTAACCAAAAAAAAAAAGTTTAGGCATATATATATATATATTAGATATAGGTTATTATTATAAGATTATTATTATAAGGTATAGATTTAGGATAAAATAGGTACAAATATAGAGTAAATATAAGTTAAGTATAGGTATAGATATAGGTATAAGTATATTATAGATAGTATAAGTATAGTATAAGATATATAAATAAGATATAGTTGTAGGAATAAAGTTCATATAAATTACACACACACACACACACACATATGCATTTTTAACAATAAAATAATACTTATAATAATATTTTTATATTTATTTATTTTTTTCTTTCATATTCCTTTTCCACTTTATTTATTTCCATCTTTGCTTTCCATTATATTCTATTTTTTTAATCTCTGATTTATTTTTTTATTTTTTCTTTTCTTATTTTTTTCTTTTTTCATATCTTTTTTTTAAATTATGTTTTTAACTTTATATTGTTTGATTATATATTTATTCTGTTTCTCCATATTTCTATTTTTCTCTATCTTTCTATCTCCCTTATTTACTTTTATTTTGCGTGATCATGGCTTTTATACATAATGAAAACGCGTGAAGAAAAGCTATGCGATACCTGAATCAATTCTTCATTTTTACGGAAATGCGCTAAATTGTTTGGTTATAGCATCGCTTTTTGCTGTGCGGGGTTTTCGCATCCTATGTAATTTCATATTACTTCTGTTCGCCAGCTATAACATTTTATTTCCTTTTGCTCACATCATTCTTTCATTCACGTCGCTCTTTCTGCTCTTTTCTCTATATAAATAAATAAATTTTTTTATTTTTAATTTATAGAAAATATTATTAAATAAAACGGGAATTATTCAGAATCACGGCTCCACCTGCAAATGGGCTGCAAATTTTTTTACGGACTTTTTATGTTTAGAAAAAAATCTAAATAACCATTTTTAGTTGGGAGAAGCCCAAAAAAAAGTTATAGACCAAAAAAGGGTAATTATGGCAATTATTTCGAATAAGGCCTTTTCTGAATTTTGACAAATGTGATCGGATCTCTCGGTAAAACTCTTTGTTGTGACTTCAATAGTGATAATCAATTGGGGGAGCACGTCCCTCATCACCCCCACCGCTCCCCAAAAAAACCGAAAAACTCCAAAAATTACCAAAGCAAAGCGAGGTCCACCCCCCAACTCAAACCAAATTTTAGTTTTAAATTAGAAATAGGTTTGGGTTAGGTTATACCTTCCGGAAGTGGAGCCCCCCGTAGGGGGGGGGCGGAACCCACTGTGTCCACGCATATAGTTTACAAAGCAAAGCGAGGTCCACCCCACAATTGTTGTGTGGATGGGAAAGTGTATGCGTGGACGCAGTGGGTTCCGCCCCCCCCCCCCCCTACGGGGGGGCTCCACTTCCGGACGATATAACCTAACCCAAATCTATTTCTGATTTAAAACTAAAATTTGGTTTGGGTTGTGGGGTGAACTTTATAGTACATAATTACCTAATTTTCGGTAATTTTGGGGGTTTTTTGTTTTTTGGTGGTTGGGGGTGATGGGGGACGGGCTTCCCCGACTGATTATCACTGTTGGAGTCACAGCAAAAAGTTTTACTGAGAGATCCGATCATATTTGTCAAAATTCAGAAAAGACCTTATTCGAAATAATTACCCTTTTTTGGTCTATAACTTTTCTTTGGGGGCCTGCCCCAACTAAAAATAGTTATTTATATTTCTTTCTAAACATAAAAAGTCCGTAAAAAAATTTGCAGCCCATTTGCAGGTGGAGCCGTGATTCTGAATAATTATCAATAAAACAATAAAATTACTTTTCAATTTTTTCTGTTTTGCTATTCTCTAAATACATCTAAATAATATAATCTGTATATATTTTTTACATTTGCAAAAACTAATTGTGATTATTTGGTTATTTTATATACAATAGAATTTTATATAAAGTAGTAAAACAGAACAAAAAGTAATTTAATTGTATATTTCATATAATGATATATTCCATGAAATGAAAATAAAAAAATTTATTTATTTGTATAGAGAAAAAAGCAGAAAGCAATGTGAATGAAAGAAAGATGTGAGCAGAAGGAAAAAAAATGTTATAGCGAGCGAACAGAAGTAATATGAAATGACGCAGGACACGAAAACGCTGCTAGTAAAAAGCGACGCTATAACCAAAAAATTTAACGCTTTTCCGTAAGAATAAAAAATTGATTCAGGTATCGCGTAGCTTTTCTTCGCGCGACATTTTCGTAATGTGTAGAAGCTATGAGCATGCAAAGACAAAAGTAAATGAGAGAGATAGAAAGATAGGAAAAAATATATCTAATTTCCTTTTTTCCTTTCATAAATTAATAAATAGCTGTAAATAATAATCAATTATCATAAAGATTTTTATAGCAAATATAAAAACAATATATACATTATATTATATAAATATATTTAGAGAATAGCAAAATAAAAAGAGAAAGTAACTTATAGCATTTTTCATATGTTATAAAAGTGTGTAAAATAATTTATTTTTATGTAGGGAGACGAAAAGGATAAAAAACAGATAATAAACGAATAAAAGAAAGGATAAAAAACGAATACAAGAATATAATAGAAGAATATAATATAATGCAAATGTGAAGGAATATAATAATGAACTAGCATAGCTAGTTCATTAGAGAGTGAAGCGAGGGGTGGATTTAAGGCGGGAGAAGGCACGAACCAAGCATCCATCTCTTCCGTGGCAGCGGCACTGTCGTGTCTGTGTAGGGCGTTTACACACTTCCTCAGCCCGACAAATAATTGTTAGAAAACAACATTTGCGGGTCTGAAAAAATATGCGAGGTACGAGTGGCTGAATCAGGAATCATGAGAGGGAAAGAGAGAGAGAGAAGGAGAAAGAGAGAGAGAGGGAGAGAGAAGCGCGAGTGAACGCGTAAGTGAATATGCGAGGAGCATGAAGCTAAGCGATACGTAGTACATAGCGAGCGAGCGATTAGAAAGAGACAGAGCGTATGATCGAGAGAGAATAGATACTGCAATAATGTTAGTGCGTACATGTATATTACTCTCACACGCATGAAAGAGACAAAGATAGTACAATTATATCTGTCCTTGTCATGTAAGATTGCAGCTCTGCCTATCGCGACATCAAGCAACTAATCTACTGCTCTGTTTTATTCTTGAGCCTCGATTTCGCACACACACATATGCACGAAATTTTTGCAGACAGTAATTTTTTTTACTAGGCTTCTAAACACGTTTTTAGACGTTCACCTATATTCTTTCATGCATTTCCGAGCGGAGAGGTATCTTATTTTGCACGTAGACATTGCAAAACTTTTATATTACATAAGTATTGTTCCGACCTGACGCCAGAAGCCGATAAAAAACCGTAATTTTTTAGTTTCTTTCTGTTTTTAATATAAACTCGTGAAGTCTCATTATTGTTTCGATGTGTACTTAAATCGTGGAAAAGGATTTATCACCTAAAAAAAACCTCACAAAGGTAAAAAAAAAATACGCCAAGTATATAAAAAAATCCCAACATGTACGCAAAAAAAGTTTAATATCTATCCCTACAAAATAACTTTTAAAAAAGTTTTTCCTTGAAAAATAATTTTCACATAAAATAAAAAATTAAAAAAAGATTTTCCTCTAAAAAAATAACTCTAAAAAATAAAAACCTTTAAAAAAATCAAAAATCAGAACTAAATGAAATCAATAGTTAACTAGCCATGTATTTAGAAGCAATTCAGTTTATAAAGATTTGTAATTTGAAATAGTATTTGTCATAAAATCAATCTTGTATTTATAGAAATGTTATAGATAGATTCACAGATTCACGGGTTTCTATGAAATTAAAACACATTTTATTTTTATTAACAGAAATCTGATTTTCAAAATAAGTTCAACAATTTTGAATATTGTATATCACAAATTACACTATTATAGAGTTTATTAAGGGTATTATATGCTATAATATCAAATCATATTGTTGATGTTAAGTGCGATTAAAATTCCTTTGATTTGCAAAGTATATCTTACAGGATGTATAATTCGAAAGAAAATTTTTCATAAACTCAAAGTCGCACAAAACAAACTTACACCAAAGCAAAGTATAAAGACTTGGCGTTCCCCGGGTCGCATTAAGACGTGTATATATTATAAATATATAAAATTATTATAATATTATAAATATATAAATATTATAATATATAAATATATAAATATATAAAAATATAATATATAAATATATAAATATATAAATATATATTAAATATTATAAATATATATTTTAATTTCTAACAATATATATGCAATAATTTTCATATAACATGAAATATTGTATGAACGATACAAATCTGGGACCATATATTTTAATACGACCCGGGCACGCCAAGTTTTTATACTTTGCTTTGGTGTAAGTTTGTTTTATGCGACTTTGAGTTTATGAAAAATATTCTTTCGAATTATATATCCTGTAAGATATACTTTGCAAATCAAAGGAATTTTAATCGCGCTTAACATCAACAATATGATTTGATATTATAGCATATAATACCCTTAATAAACTCTATAATAGTGTAATTTGTGATATACAATATTCAAAATTGTTGAACTTATTTTGAAAATCAGATTTCTGTTAATAAAAATAAAATGTGTTTTAATTTCATAGAAACCCGTGAATCTGTGAATCTATCTATAACATTTCTATAAATACAAGATTGATTTTATGACAAATACTATTTCAAATTACAAATCTTTATAAACTGAATTGCTTCTAAATACCTGGCTAGTTAACTATTAATTTCATTTAGTTTTGATTTTTGATTTTTTAAAGGTTTTTATTTTTTAGAGTTATTTTTTAAAGGAAAATCTTTTTTTATTTTTTTATTTTGTATAAAAATTATTTTTCAAGGAAAAACTTTTTTAAAAGTTATTTTGTAGGGAGGGATAGATATTAAACTTTTTTTGCGTACATGTTGGAATTTTTTTATATACTTGGCGTATTTTTCTTTACTTTTGTGAGGTTTTTTTAGGTGATCTCATTGCTTTTTGTAAAAATTTATATTTTTTCTGCAAAAAATTGTATATGCGTTTTTAGCATTTCGAGGCCAATTGCACTTTTGTACTTTTGAATCATTTATTAATTGCCACTCGGTACCTTTAGCACGTACTATGTTTGTATAATGTCCATCAGTTGTACTTTTATCTTGATGAAAAATTCCACTAATAACTTTATATATGTATATTCGCACCAATACATATCTTTTCTGTAGGGTACAGCTTTAATTTTTAAATCTGTTACTTTAATAATTTTTGTATCACTAATTTTAAATAATGGTAACTGTAAGATAATAATACTTCCTGTTATTATTATATCAGTCTTTTCAAGTACAGAGACAGCATTACAATTGGTACATATTTTTTCAACGTTATTCCAATGTGAAGAATTATATTGTATTAATTCTTGTAATGTATATGATTTTTTTAAATTTTCGGGTAATTGGAGCAATAATATATAATTTGTATAAATTTTTGTGTTTGTATAGTTGCATACCTTACATCGTAAAGTTATGTTTAATTGGTGCTCTATTACACTCTTTATATTATCTATGTTATTAATAAGATGTATAATAAACTCACTAACATCTCGTTGAATCTTTTCAAGATATTGATCTCCTGCCAATTGGCGTATTGCCATTATATTAATAGTTTCGTCGTTTGACATGTAACAATTAATAAATCTTTTTATAATATTCCTATGCTCAAGACGAAGCAACAATTTTCTGAGAATAGAAGAATGAAGTATACATTGAATTGAAACATTAGCATAGCAAGATATATTATCAACATTTGGAAGTCCTCTTATATGCCATAAAGTAGAATCATTAATATCCTTATCATTAACTTGATATTCCAAGATATTTTTTGATGATATTGCCCAAATTGTATCACGAATCTTGTGAACACGTTGTTTCAAAATATTAATATGTATAAGATCTGGCCTGTATTGTGTTCGCAATCTATTATATTCTATTATAGCTAACTCATTTGCTTTTACAGAAGAGGGATCAAAATTTATAAGGTGCAATCCACTCAGGGTAGCCACTCGTGAAAGAGCGACATATACTTATCCACAACTGAATATAGAATTTCCAGCTTCCACAACAGCATGTTTTAAACTCAGACCTTGACTTTTATGAATAGTCATACCATAACTTAGACATATAGGAAATTGTTTTCTTATAACAAATGCTCTATCCATTATTTCAAACTTGACATTTAAACGTTCTATAATATGCTCTATTCCTGATGACACTATTATCTTAATTTTGTCTACTTCATTGTCAATTGCGCTACGTATAATTGATGTAATTGTACCAATCGTACCATTTACAAGACCTAAACTAACATCGATATTTCTTCTAACCATTATACGTGCTCCTAATTTGACAGTTATGATTCTTGCTAATCCAGCTGCTCGAGAACTATCTTCATCATCTTTATTTAATATCTTTATAACTTTTTTCTTTAAATATGGTGCACATTCTGTCAGATCTTGAGCAACGAGTTCTATCTTATCCGAAGAAATATGATTTAACATTGCAGTATTTAAAATATCACATAATGCACAAGTTGGAAATAAGCAAACAGTATCCATTGGTAAATTTTATGTAAATAATTACATAATTCTTGTAATCGGTTGTCACAATTAGTTTCTCTAAAATTGATTTTCCTCGTTTCTAAAATAGTTACGTCCGAATCTGTAATTGTTCCAATTCGAATTCTTGTTAATATATCTCGATAAGAATTATCACCTTGTTGTCGTACATTAATTTGTAATTCATTATAACTAAATAAAGACCATAAATTTATAGAACCCATTGCACCAATGTATTTCTCAAATTTAATTTTGATAATTCAATAAAAGGCGGATCTTCATGCACAGGTGGAAGTTGCAATAAATCTCCAAAAAGAAGTATATGTTTTTTGCCGAACCATCCATTATCGCAATCCATGGTATTGAATATCTCTATTAATCGAAGATGTATGTACATTAAATGATATTTGAAATCATTTCATCGACTTCATTATCGACTTCATTATCGACTTCATCGATAATTATTAAAACAACATTCTTAAGTTCCTCCCGTAAAATTTTAAGAACTACATCAGAAAGTTGTGTATATTTGGCAGTATGACCATGTTCTACCGGTAATTGAAATAATCTATGAATAGTAAGTCTATCAATATTAAAAGCTGCTATACCGGCTGGTGCAATTACCGCTGTATCTTTTTCAATATATTTTTTAATCCAACATCTAATAGTTTTTATCAAAAAACTCTTTCTAGTACCACCTTCACCGCTTACATAAAGTCTAAGAACTTCACTATTATCATCAGATATACCAGCAGTAATTCTATCAAAGATTCGTTTTTGATCAATATTTAATTGCGTCACCATTTCATCGACAATAACTTCAAATTTATTGCCAACGTCTTTGTAACGGGGTTACTTTCGAGAGCGCGCGGATTCGCTCGGTCGTGATCAGGGCTCGTAGAAAGTATTGAGACACACGATTTAAATGAAATATAGAAGAATATTACTTTATTCGGCGTCTATCGGCGCTGGTTAAGAATACAGAGATGCCCCGCGGAGCGGGTGCGCGGCGGATAGTAATGTGCCACGGGCGGGGCGCGGTTGTTATGAATTGCGCGAGTTTAGCAATGAGATGCGGTGTAGTATACGTAAACGGCTATCAACACACCAGGTAGACGGCGCGGGGCGCGTGGTCGGTTTGTTGTGACGGCGCGTGGTTCACAAAAACGCGTGAGTTGATTTAAACCGGCGAGACAGTTTCTTATGCGTATGCGATCCGCGATAATATTTACGTCTGCCACGGGCGGGGCGCGTATTCCCAGATGTTGTGGGATGCGTGCGATATCGAGAAATCTCGAACGGGCAGCGAACTCGCGGTCCCTTGTTCGCACGCGGAGTACGGATTGACCAACGGAGTTGAGGAAACTCAACGGGGTGGCGAACTCGCCAGCCCACGGTCCGTATGGTCGGGTCGGTCGGAAGTTAGACCGTTTCTCGAGAACTCTCGAGAGAAGCGGTCGCAGATTGCGAAGGATCGCAAAGCGGTTCGGAAGCCGAGAATGCTCGTCGGAGGCTGCGAACTCGTCAACCCCACGTTTTGTCGTGTTTGCTAATGATTGCGGATCGGATCAGAAAAATCTCGAGCGTACAGCTCGAGCGGATTCAGTTTCTGGTGCGATTCTGGTGCCGGGATCTGAAAAGCCGTTATATACCCGAGCGTCTAACGGTAACCGCGTCGCTCGCCCCCGGATGGGGATAATGACGTGTTGTTTTTCGGCAGGTAATTAACGGTAAACACGTCATCTCCCCTGAGCGAAACGGCGCGGCGTTTCAGCGGGTGTCGCTCGGGCGTTTACGGTAGCGCTCGGCGGTGCTCGTTTACGGTGTAACGGCGGCCGTATAACGGCCGTACGGTTGTTTATCGCAACGGCGGTAATTAAGTTTAAAAAATGGGCGCTCGGCGCCTCTGCCCCTGCCCGGCTGATGTTCGCCGGGCGGCAGACTTCCGGCGGTCTATTGCCGGGTAACAATGGGGGGTGCATTGTTACATCTTTAAAGTCCCTCATAGCTCCTTCAACTTCGACAGGAACAAGTTCTAATGCACCATTTTCAAGACAGTCATTTTCATCTTCATTTTTTGTAATTTCTGATATTTTTTTTTCAATTAATTCTTTAATATTATCCATATTTTGCTGAATGTCGGTTATTTTTTCATGATACTGAAGAGCATCTTTCAATTTATATTGTATCAAAGAAAATGCTTCTGCATAATTATCACATTTATTCTTTAATTCACTAATATCTCTCCAAGATTGAAATAATAACAATAATGAAAAATAGTAACGCTCTGATTGAGTATGGACATTATATTTGTAATGATTGATAAAATATCCACGTTTACGTTTCTTTAAATATAAAGATTCATCAAGCACGTAATACTTTATTGTCTTAAAAATTGGTTTAGTTTTCGTAATATCATACCATTTTGCATAATCATACAAATTAGTAGATTCTAGTTTTTTAGGTCTGCTTGGATAATATGTATCAATTAGAGAAGGACAAAAAATATCCATAGATTCAGAATTTAGCATTTCAATCTCTTTGCGAGATTTAAGTTTTCTACTTCTAATCATATTTACATCTAACCATCTTATAGTCGTTTCTTTGTCAGTTCCATATAATGGTATTCCTAATAAAGTGTCAGCAGCTTCGAGAACTCCACATTCTCTCTGATTCGGCATACGCATTCCAATATTCCAAAGACAATTTCTCAACGATTTTGTTGAATTTATCTTTTCAAATGTATCTTCTGCGTTGTTACTCTTTTCTGCTTTGGAAACATATTTCGTAGTATACCAAGTTAATAACGTAGATTTTTCACCTACGAATTGAATATCCATGTTTCCTTCCCAAGCAGTAAGAATAGCTGGATTATAATCATTAATATTGACTTCCTCTTTAGATCGTGGCAAATCGTAGTCTGCTTTTTGTTTTCAATTTTCTTCTATCCGCTTTGAAACAGCAACGTCTTTAATTTTCAAAATATCTGTTACGGATCGTGAAAAGCCAAACCTGCATATTTTAGAAAACCTACTTTAGTTTTTATTGGTGCGCAAGCAGTAATTATTATGTTTATGTCGTTGATGTGAGTAGTGTATCTAGGAGAGTTCTAACCCAGGTCCTCTGAGAGGGGGTGAGGGGCGAGGGGAAATCAGCGCTGGGTGGTATGACGTCACGCGGGGACCGCGGCGAAATCGATGGGCGAGGGGTCCGCGGAGAGGGGGGTAGGGGACCGCGTCTTAACCGATAGGCGAGGGACCCGCTAACCTAACCTAACCTAACCGGTAGGCGTGAGGTCCGCGGTGAGGGGGAGGGGGACCCGCGGCGAAACCGATAGGTGAGGGACCCGCGGGGAAGAGGGGGATCGCGGCGAAGCCGATAGGCGAGGGACCCGCGGGGAAGAGGGAACGCGAAGGAACGATGCCGCGAGGAGGCGTGGGAGAAGGATAGCGCGAGGCGTCCGCAATGTGTAAAGGGCCGTCTACAATGGCAGTAACAAGGTTGTAGGAGTAGAGAGTACACTGTTTTTAGTGATGTTTAGACGGGGAGTAACGAAATGGGCAATTCCCATTTCGTACTCCCTACTATCTTACTGTCAGCCAATGAGAGTGTTAAAGCGCGAAAATTTAGTTGTGTCAATCAGTGTCGATGTGTGAGTGTTAAAGCGCGAAAATTTAGTTGTGTCAATCAGTGTCTGACAGTGTGAATGCGTGAACAATTTGTTTGTCGATTCGTTTTCGATATTATTATAAAATGGATAATGATGAATATTATGTGGAAGGCATTGATGGCTTTGAATATGAAGAAAATAAAGAAAATAAAGAAGAAGACGTTGAAAATGATACAATAATGTATCAAAAAGAACTTATTGCTATTGTGAAAGCTAACCCGGTACTGTGGGACAAGAAACAAAAGGGGTATAAACATTTTAATAAAAAACTTGCTTGGACCTCTGTAGGTGCAATGCTAAAAAATATCTCTGGTGAGAATAAATTTGCATATGTTTGATACACTGTATCTAGCGGGAATTGAGGTTATGGTACTTGTGAGAATATGGTTGAAAACATGATTGGTATTTTCTATTTGAAGGTTCAGATGCTGAAAAGGAATTTTACAAAATTCAACAGAGATATGTAAAGGAGCGACGTAAAGTAATTATGTCATTAGAAGGAAAATCTGTACAGGGTGCCCAACCGGCATATGTTCCTGAATGGGAATTGTACGAGTTATGCGATAGTTTCCTGCGTGAAGTTATCATACCTCGAAAGTATGTTGACCACTTTCCTTAATTAAAATAATATTAAAAAAACAATATTGTGTGTATTTATGATTATAATATTAAAAAAATCAATATTATATATATTTACAATGATTATAATATTAAAAAAGCAATATTGTATTACAGAACTACTAGCAACTATGTCAAGAATACTATACCTGCATCAAATGAAATAACTATCCCCTCTCCTACCCTATTAATTGTACCACCACAAAATGTCAAGACACCTGTAGCTCATCATGTCATTACACCTATACAGATTCCTAGCACCAACTGGACATCACATTTCTATGTATCATTGTTATCCAGTATGTATATTGCATATGCTAAATGATTTAACAAATGTGTTGTATGTACATATATAACAGTGAAATCTATTTTTTTTAAGTAATGATACGACATCTGATTCTACCACTTTTGAGTCTCCAGGAATATTTCAATCGCCAACACAACAAACGCAAGCACAGTTTCGATGCCAAACACCA
Organism: Formica aquilonia x Formica polyctena; assembly: GCA_907163055.1. Lineage (NCBI taxonomy): Eukaryota > Metazoa > Arthropoda > Insecta > Hymenoptera > Formicidae > Formica > Formica aquilonia x Formica polyctena. The sequence goes on along the minus strand of CAJQTV010000942.1, from coordinate 54,408 downwards.
TCTTCATCTGTAACGCAAATCAGACCAGCATCATCAAGAGAGGAAACAAGTGCTGCACAACAAATCCTGCAAACAAGTCAAACTACAGCTAACATAAGACAGTTCCTTTACCTGACACTTTCAGTAAGAAGAAAAGGAAAATGAATAATGATCTCACAGACGCATACATTAAACAGTCTGAGGGACTAAATAATCTGGCTGTGCAAGTTTCACAGGCATTGGTTGCAAAGCAAAATCCAATACCTGCTCCTGTAGCAGCCCTAGATACCATCTTAGGAGCAATTCAAATGGCACTGACAAAAGTAAAGGATGCAAACAAATTTCAATGCATGTTGGATATTCTGCAATACATCAACGAAAAATATGTGAAGATTGATGAGTGAGAATAGTATATAAGGATAAGTTTAATGTCATGTATTATATATTAGTTTTATTTTCTTAAATTTATTTTTGCAGATTTAGAAATAGAGATTTATTTATGTTACAGAAATAGAGATTTATTTATGTTGCAGATTTAAATGTTTTTTTTTATACTTGTGTTATATAAAGAGAAAATATATAAGATTATAAAATTATTATAAGATTATAAAATATATTATTATACGTAAGAGAATTATTTTTAAATAAAGGGATGCAATATTGCGAAAAATATACATTTATTAATGTAAAAAATTCAAATTATATAGACAGAATATAAATAACATTTAACGAACAGCTCAGCCTATATAATAAACAAATCAGTCTTATGTTATTTATTTATATATTACCTATATTAACTAGTAAGGCTTAATGAAAGACATACAAAATCTTTATATCTAAATTAGCGAGTAGGTGGATTAATTCGTACAGCTCCGAGGGCAACTTCATATTGCCAAGGTGCCTGACATTCTCCAGTAGGAGAAACAAAATAATCTCGCAAATAATTTCTTAAACCTTTTGGGACAGCTCCAGCTCGATTAGCCCCTACTCTACCCAAGTCCTTAAAGTAAACTGAATGTTGCTGTCTCCAACGTCCTTTTACAATATAATCTTCTTCTCGATCAACATAATCCGGTGGACAATAACGTCTATTATGCACAGGCAATTCTTCCTCACCTATCATTATAAAATTGTGAAGACATACGAGTGCTTTAAATAACATTTCACAATTCTCTACAGACATACAAAGAGCCTTCTGTAGGATTTGCCAACGTGCCGTTAAAATGCCAAAAACATTTTCAATTGTTCGGCGACAACGAGCTAATCTATTAGGTGTACAACTTTGCTTCCGCCGTTTTCCTATAGATGGCTTTAGCGGTAAGTAGTGGTCGAAATAAATAGATCATAGACGTCATGCAATAAACTTGGGCATCTGTCAACATAACCCCATAGAAACATTAGTCGATTTGTGTCTGCATCATACATTTATTTTCGATTGAAAATGTCAGTTTACGAGCCAAATTCTCGTCATTTGCGGGAGGTTTTAATTTTCTGCTTCAATATGAAGAAATCTGCGGCTGAGGCTCATCGAATGCTCTCAAATACTTATGGTGAGGCCGCTATTAGTGAAAGAACGTGTCATGAGTGGTTCCAACGCTTCAAGAACGGTGATTTTCACGTCGAAGACCGGCATAGCGGTGGAAGAGAGAAGGTTTTCGAAGATGCAGAATTGGAGGCATTACTTAATGAAGACTCGAGTCAAAGTCAAGAAGAATTGGCACGATCATTGGGAGTGACTCAACAAGCAATTTCAAAACGCCTCAAAGACATGGGAATGATTCAGAAGCAAGGGAATTGGGCTGTACGAGTTGAAACCGAGAGATGTTGAACGGCGTTTGTTTGATTGTGAACAGTTGCTTGAAAGGCAAAGACGGAAGGGATTTCTGCATCGCATTGTGACTGGGGACGAAAAATGGGTTCATTACGATAACCCCAAGCACAGAAAATCATGGGGATATCCCGGCCATGCTTCCACGTCGACGGCCAAACCGAATATTCACGGCTCCAAGGTCATGCTCTGTATTTGGTGGGACCAGCTCGGCGTAGTGTATTATGAGCTGTTAAAACCGACTGAAACAATCACAGGCGATCGTTATCGAACGCAATTAATGCGTTCGAGCCGAGCATTAAAAGACAAACGGCCGCAATACAACGAGAGACACGATAAAGTGATTTTGCAGCATGACAATGCTCGACCCCATGTTACGAAAGTGGTCAAGACATACTTGGAAACGTTGAAATGGGAAGTCCTACCACACCCGCCGTATTCTCCAGACGTTGCTCCCTCTGACTATCTCTTGTTTCGATCAATGGCACACGGCCTGGTTGACCAGCACTTCCGGTCTTATGAAGAAGTAAGAAATTGGATCGATTCGTGGATCGCTTCAAAAGATGACCAGTTTTTTTCATCGCGTGATTCGTACTCTGCCCGAAAGATGGGGGAAAGTAGTGGCCAGCGATGGACAATACTTTGAATCATAAATGTATAACCAGTTTTTTACAATAAAGCCTCGAATTTCGGAAAAAAACGGCGGAAGCAAAGTTGTACACCTAATATAATTAAAAATACGTATATCATTTGTTAAATGCTCTTTTTTACGTGAATATGGACGCATAAGATAGGTAGTTAGAGGAAATGCCTCATCTGCCACAAACATAAATGGAAAAGGTATGTCTCTTTCAGGGAGTGGTCTTGGAGTGGGCAGATCAATGGCTCCATTCTGCAAATCTTGTGCAAAATCTGTATTTGCCCATACGCCACCATCGCTAATGGAACCTGTGAACCACATTAATTCATCACGTAAAAAAGATATTGCGTACACTTTTCAATAGTTACAATTTCTATGAACTTACCATACTGGCCAATATCAATCCAGATAAACTTATAGTTAGCATCACATGTTGCAAGCAACACTAAGCTAAAAAATTGCTTGTAATTATAAAAGAGAGATCCTGAGTTAGGAGGAGCTTTAATACGCATATGTCTTCCATCTAATGCTCCCACGCAGTTTGGGAATTGCCATTTCGCCATAAAGTCCTCACTGATTCTCTCCCAGTTGAGACGATTTATGGGTTTCAACACAATAGGACTCAATGCAAACCACAGTGCTCTGCATGTTTCATTAATGATAGAACGCACAGTGGATTTTCCAAGTCTATATTCCAAGTGTTTCGACCTGGCACTATCACCTTGAGCATGGTACCTGTAAGTAGCATAAATGACATTAACTTTGGTATGAGGAAATAAAATATATCTTTACGTTATTTACTACTCACATTAAGGGGATCCAAAAGTGACGGCCGAACTCCGACGGGTTAGCGCCCTCATCCAAGCGTAACTAAAATTATCGATAATACCGACCGAAATTATCGATAATATCAATAATTTTAGTTCCGCTGTTACCGATATGAATATTTTTGCATGTTCTATGCATATTTGAAAGAGAATTGTGTTCAATATGTTGAAATCGGACAACATCGTGTATTTCTACTGCTCTATTGCCTCGCACGCATATCTAAGCGTATTTAAGCGTATATATAACAGTATAATATAGACGTGTCTGCCTTTATCACATATTTGAACATAATTTCACATTGTTCATACGGGCTATGTGTCTTCCCATATATCTTCCAAGAGGAATAACATTTGGTTAGGTGTTATATATATAATTGTGTATATATATATTTATATGTATAATATGTACATAGACGTATACAGATGTATGTGTATGATATATATACATATATTCTGAATATTATCATGTAACTTTCTATAAGTTGCGATCTATGCAATGCAGCTAATTTTTTTTCAATCGATATAATCAATGGATATATAACAACAATGTATTATTTATACAAATATATATTATATTGTCTTTTTTTTGTTCGTATACATAAATGTTTATATATTTGTAATAAACATTTATAATACATTGTTTGTCTCCATCGCAACAGAATAATATATCCCCTCTGGCATATATTTTTTAACACACACGCAAATCGCATCTAGTGTGAAATAACAACCAGTTCACGAATTGATCGCCTCTGGCATATATTTTTTAACCAAAGCGAACATGCAAAACGCATTTGGTGACAAATATTCTTAAAACAACCAGCTCACGAACTGACCGCCTCTGGCATATATTTTTTAACACACATGCAATTTTCATCTAGTGTGAAATAACAACCAGCTCACGAATTGATCGCCTCTGGCATATATTTTTTAACCAAAGCGAACATGCAAAACGCATTTGGTGTCAAATATTCTTAAAATAACCAGCTCACGAACTGACCGCCTGTGGCTAACTAACTACTGTAGCACTAACTACTATTATAAAATACAAATATAATAAATTTTTAATAAAATATCAAAATAAGCAAAAGACTGCGTTCTTATTTTTCAGAGATTTATGTTATATATTCGGCATTACTTATATATATACACTGTGTGTACACACACGCGCGCGCACACACTACCGGGCGCACGTCGGTGAACCGTGCTATAGCTGTAACAGCTGAGCGCTCACGCACACTACCAGGCGCGCGGCTCACCGACGTGCGCCCGGCTAAAGATAGGCGATGATTGACTTGTGTATATACAGGGTGTCCGGTAAAGATTCTGCCAACGCTCGTGAGCGGGTAGAGCACAGTAATCTGAACAGAAAAGTCCTGTAACATTTTTTTCCATAACGCTTCATAAAGGAGTTATTATTGAGTAAAGTCTGATCAATCAGCGCCGACTTTTAGCCGGGCGCACGTCAGTGAGCCGCGCGCCTAGTAGTGTGCGGCGGCGCACACTTCGCAGCGCGGGGCTCACTGACGTGCGCCCGGCTAAAAGTCGGCGCTGATTGATCAGACTTTACTCAATAATAACTCCTTTATGAAGCGTTATAGAAAAAAATGTTACAGGACTTTTCTGTTCAGAATAACACCCTCTACCTTCCCTTAAAGGGTGTTGCGCGAATTTTCGGACACCCTGTGTAAATATACCTTATATATAAATAATACTAACCTCTTGACCCTTATTCTTTTTAAGGAAAGTCTTCGGACAGAGAGAGGCAAGCGTTTATCATTATATTTTTGTCCCATTATGTGGACACACTATATATTAAAAATTAAAAACACAAAAACACAGTTTTTTTACTTCAATGTGTTATAACGCGTTATAACGGTTGAGCGCGCGATAATCTCTTGTTACGCGTATGTACAAAACACACGCGACAAACTGAGCCTGAGCTGCCGCGCACAGATATGATCGCGTTCGTCTGTTTGCATGTGTGTGTGCGTACAGCCGACTTACTGCCCGATACGTACATACTTACGTACTGACTGCTATAGATATCGCGTTATGATGAAAATAAAAACTAATGCACATCTTTATAAATGTTTATCTTAATAAATGAATATTTTACAACCGAATAAAAACATTGTTTTTATATTGCTAAATTAATTTTATACATAAAAACATTATTTATATTTAACGAAAACATTATATAAAATTAATTATATGGATTATTAATTGATAAATTACAAAACTTTAATTCATGTGTGAGAGAGTAATATACATGTACGCACTAACATATCGCAATTTCTAATATCTTTTTTCTTTCGATCATACACTTACTCTGTTTCTCTCTGTATCTCTCTTTCTAATCGTTCGCTTACTACGTACTGCATATCGCATAGCTTTATTTTTCTAGCATATTCGCTTACACGTTTACACGCGCTTCTCTCTCTCTCTCTCTCTCTCTCTCCTTTTGTTCATTCATTATTCTTTCATTTTCATTATTATTTTTTTGTATTTGTTCAACATTTATTGTTCTATTTTATTTTTATCTCTACACGTAAATAAATAAATTTATTTATTTTTATTTTAAATATCATAAATGAGATACAATACGTTATTTTCTTTTTTTATTTCACTATATATAGTTAAAACAATACATAATTACGTTTCACTTTAGTTAAATACAACACATGCACATACAAAAATACCCACGCACACGCACACATACAAAATACTTTTTTTATTTATAAAATATACAATATCTTTTTTACGCTTTATAAAATAAAGATAAATTAATTAATTTATTATCATATAGGAAAACAAGAATAGAAAGAATAAAAGTCGAACAAGCAGAGAAAGAGAGAGAGAGAGAGAGAGAACGAATGAGGAGCAAGCGAGATAGCTAACATGAAAGACTTCCGAAGTCTCGCTCGCGAGGCTTGCTTTATCTATAATCTCTCGCGTTATATACCGTTACTGTAAAATTTTTGTTTTTCGCGCTTATTGATCCGAAAATAATTACAATGAATTCATGATATTTTACCAATTAAAATAATACGAAACACGAAATCGAATAATTTTTAATCAATTATATAATTAAAATTATGATTACTTATTTCATTAAAAATAATCCGATTTATGTCATATTTAGTGTCATTTTAATCGCAAAAATGTAATTAATCCATTACAATTATTTTCAGATATATAAAATGCGAAATACAGAGATTTTATTTTCTATAATAAGATGACATATACACGTCAAAGATTACAGAGAAAGGGAGCCTGGCGAGCGAGACTTCGGAACACTTTGATGTTTGTCATCTCGCTTGCTCCTTCATTCTTTCTTGCTCTCGCTTTTGTCGATTCTATAGCATTGGGGATCTTTCCTCATGTACAAAATATAAACATTTTACAAAATAAAAATTGAAACTTACATTTTGTATGTTATTAGTATAAATATAAATATAATGGATTAATGAGTTTCTTGCGATTAAAATAATACCAAACATGACATAAATTGGATTATTTTTAATCATTTATGTATTATATGTAATTATAATTACTTATTTCATTAAAAATTCTTGTTTTCCTATATGATAATAAATTAATTTATTCATCTTTATTTTATAAAGCATAAATAAGATATTGTATATTTTATAAATAAAAAAGTATTATGTATGTGTGCGTGTGCGTGTGTATTTTTGTATGTGCATGTTGTATTTAACTAAAGTGAAACGTAGTTATGTATTGTATTAACTACATATAGTGAAATAAAAAAAGAAAATAAAGTATTGTATATCTCATTTATGCTGTATAAAATAAAAATAAATAAATACATTTATTTATTTTTATGTAAGGAGACGAGAATAGAAAGAATAAAAGTTGAGCAAATAAAAGAATATAATAATGGGAATAAAAGAATACAATAATGAACGAGCAGAAAGAGAGAGAGAGAGAGAGAGAGAGAGAGAGAGAGAGAGAAGCGCGAGTGAACGCGTAAGTGAATATGCGAGGAGCATGAAGCTAAGCGATACGTAGTACATAGCGAGCGAGCGATTAGAAAGAGACAGAGCGTGACAGAGCGTATGATTGAGAGAAAAAAGATACTGCAATAATGTTAGTGCGTACATGTATATTACTCTCACACGCATGAAAGAGACGAAGATAGTACGATTATGTCTGTGTTTGTCATGTACGATTGCAGCTCTGTCTATCGCGACATCACGCAACTAATCTACTGCTCTGTTTTACTCTTGAGCCTCCATCTCGCACACACACATACGCACGAAAATTTTATTTTGCAGAATCTTTTTTATAAAGCTTCTAAACTCACTTCTCTAAGCTCACTTATACTCTTTGATGAAATGCCGAGTGCGGGGTTTACTGATTAGGCACGTGCAGATTACAAATCTTTTATATTAAGTAAATGTTGACGGCACAGGCCGATAACTAAACTGTAATTTTATCATTTTTTCCACTTTTCATATGAAATGTTAAACTCCGCCCTCCGTTATTATATATACTTTAATTGTGGAAAAGGATTTTTTGATATCTATAATCAACAAAAAGATTTTGCAAAATAAAGTTTTTATCGGTAAAACAGACCCTTTGGGATCCCCTTAATGTGACAGCAAGCCGCCGTTCTGTTGGGAGTAGTGTACGAATGCTTCTCTTTATTAAGTACGGTTGGACCAGATTGACCAAAATGTTAAAATGTTCTGGCCACATTCGGAATAATGAAAAGAATTCCTCGTGATCCGTTGTTTTTAGCTCCTTTACAAGATTAACATAAAAACCTTGAGCGTTTTTCTTTCGATTGACGGGACGTACCCACCACCGTCGACGAGAATATTTCATTTTACTTTTTAACATGCGGAATTGCAGGCCTAATATTTTATGCCATACCAGTAAAAATAATGTCACAAGCGCGATATCCACCGTATCTAACATGATCTTCATAACCTCGCACATTTATTAGTCAACTGTCTTCTATCACTGTCTACAGTTCCAGATGGTCTGTTCACTGATTGGTTAGTCATTACTCGCATTGCTCCGCCATTGTAGACAGGAGTGAAGTAATTCCACAAATCTTACTCCTCACTCTGTACTGCCTACTGCCATTGTAGAATGCCCTTAAGAGAAGGATAGCGCTAATGATATTCTGTGGGCGTGGGAGAAGGATAGCGCGAGGCGTCCATATGAGCGTAAGACAAGGATAGCGTTTGCATGCACGTTGGAGAGAGATGGCGCGAGGCATGCACTCGGGAGAGAGAGCGATGGCGCGAAGCATGCACGTGGATGATACGGCGTTCGCAAGGCGGTGCGAGAGAGATAGCGCGAGGCATGCACTTGGGAGAGAGAGAGAGAGAGAAATAGCGCGAAGCATGCACGTGGATGATACGGCGTTCGCAAGGCGGTGCGAAAGAGATAGCGCGAGGCATGCACGCGTGTGGGAAAAGGAAAGAAGAAGGTGCAGAAATAATTGACATTTTTAATATAATAATAATAATAATAATATTTATTCAAAATTTATGTTCGTTTAAATGTGTGTGTGTGTGTGTGTGTAAAAAATAATAATAATAATAATAATAATAATATAATAAAAATATTTGCTGCAGACCCCTTCTGAAACAGAAAAATACATATCTTGTTAGTATATTAATTTAATTTTTATAAATCTAATATAAATTTTAAAAAATAGATACTTACATTATCCTCCTGGGGCCGCAAACTCTTCCTCCCAATCCTCCTCCCAATCCTCCTCTTCCTCTTCCTCTTCCCACGCCTCTTCAGGTTCCCAATTCTCCTCTTCTTCATAGGGCTCAAGCCCAAAAAGCGGCCGCAAACAGAAAATGTCTTCATATTGCGTAGGGTGAATGTTCGCCCACTCGCGGGCCTCTCGGGTGGCGCCCCACGAATTGGCGTGCACCCACCGAAAATTGCCCCTCATCCACCGCATGTATCGGCGGTGGATGACGTCAATTTGCACGAACTGAAATATAATATTAATAAATATCACACATAATCTCGCACACGAAAATACTGAACACTACTTACCAGATTAAGGCGAAACATTTTTATACACTGTTCTTCATTCGTTGTCAAGCACTTTGTGACGGACATAATGCTCATGTATTGAAATGTAACATCTATATTTTAATCAAATGGCTGACGCCGCTATCTAACAGCACGTACTGAAATGTAATACTCGCATACTGGGATAAGAAAGAGGAAAAGGGAAGAATAAAAGAGAATAAAAATATATTTTAACAATAATAATATTTATTCAATAATTGTAATAATATATAATATAATATGTGTGTGGAGGACTTCCGTTTCCGGTGAAAGAAGGTGTACAGTAGGGAAAGTGTGCTCGTAAAGGAGGGAAAAGGAAAAGGAGTGAAGGAAGAGAGGAAGGAGCGGGGGAAGATGAATGAGAAGGGCTAAAGAAGAGGAACAAGGAGGAGTATGGGAAGGAAAAGGCGAGGAGAGATCACAAAAAGGGAAGGAAGGAAAGGAAAAAGGAATTGGAGGTTAGGAAGAAGAAGAGAGAGAGAGAGAGAGAGTGAGAGAAAAAAAGGAAGAAGGAGTTCACGTGGGAAGTGACGATGTGAAAACTGGGAGAAAGAGCGGACAGAGAATAGACCGATAAGGAAGATGAAGAAGTAGATAATGCAGATCGTTACCATAAGAGAGGAGAGAGAGAGAGAGTGAGAGAGGAAAAGGATGAAGAAGAACACGTGGTAAGTGATGGTGAGAAAATTGGGAAAATGAACGGACAGAGATTAGACCGATAAAGAAGATGAAAGAGTGGAATACAGATCGTTACCATAAAGAGAGGAGAAAAAACGGCGGAGGAAGACGTAGGAGGCAAGATAGGGGGAGCGGAAGGAGCGAGCATGCGGAGGAAAGAGAGGTTAAGAGGCAGACAGAAGCGTGGCACAACTCAAGAAAGGGTTAAGAATTTAGAAAAGTGATAATGAAAGAGCAAAAGAGACAGGAAGGATCGGACAAGGAAGGTGAAAAAGGCGGAAGCATGGTGTGAGGTGGCGCGGGTTAATGGAAGTGGATCGAGCACATGGTGGTTTGAGTCAAAGGGGGAAGAGAGGAACGGCGAAAGAAAGATCAGGCGAATCGGAAGCGGGTAGTGAGAGTAGGAGAGGAGGAAGTGGCGCGGAAGTTAGAGGGGAAAGCGCACGGCGGTGAAGAAGAGAGAAGAGAAGGAGAGATCAAGGGAAAAGGAGAAGGAAGAAAGAGACGACAGTGCACAGGGAAGGATGGATGAAGGAGCTGGAAGAAGTGAGAGGTATAAAGGGAGAATTTGAAACCAAGGAAGGTAGAGAAAGGGAGAGGAAGGTGAAAAGAACAGGGGAGGAGAACAACGATAGCAGTGGAGGAGAACAACGATAGCAGTGGAGGAGAACGGGGAAAGGAGGGGGGAGCGGTGAGAAGAAGAGAAAGCATAGTGGCCGGGTAAAGAGGAGAGAAAAGGAGGAAAGGAGAGGCAGGAAAAGGAGGCAGGAGTAGACAGGACGGAGAGTAAGGAAGGAAATCCTGGTGGGACTTGGAAGAGAGAAGAAGAGAAGGAAGAGAGAAAGGGAGAGGAGAGAGTGAAAGAAGGAGAAGCGAGAATGTCGAAAAAAAAGGAGAAAGAGAGAAGAAGAAGGATAGAAGAGAGCACAGAGGAAGAGAGAAAAGGAAGGTGCGCGATGTTAAATAATAGGAGACTATAGGTTGATGGGAAAGAGGGGGAAGTGGGATGAGGAAAGAAAGATAAGGTGGGAAGAGAGAGACAGGAGAAGGGTGTAGGGAGGAGAGGTGTCAAGAAGGGTGGAGGATGGAAAGAGGGTACGGAAGAAGCGTGGTGGTAGGTAACAGAAGGATCTGGATAGATGGGAGAGAATGGATATGGGACGAGAGGAAGGAGAGCTGGAGGATGAAGCGAGAGGAATAGGAGAGAGGAAACGGAAAGGGAAAGAGGGACGGGAAGGAGAGAAGAGAGAGAAGAGGGAAGACAGGGGGGAGAGAGGGGAAGGTGGGGAGAGGGGAGGGAGATGGTGGGACGAGGAAAGGGAGGGAGGAATATTTGTAAGGTCGCAAAGGGCCAGGTCGGGTTTAAATAAGGATAGAAAATGTAGAGGAAGGTAGAGGAGTGTAAAGGTTTGGGTACGTTCCTAAAAAACGCCTTCAAACCCCATTGGGGACGAATAAATGATACATACAATGTGTGTGTGTGTGTTAAAAAAAATAATAATAATAAAAATAATAATAATAATAAAAATATAAAAAAATACAAAGATATAAAATAATAATAATAATATGATGGCGCTCCATCTGAAACAGAAAAAATACACGTCTTATTAGTATAAGAATTTAAATATTATAAAATTTTTAAAAAATAGATACTTACAATTAATTCTTCGAGTATTTCAATGCGGTTCATAACGAGACGTCAGCTGCGTTTTATATATCAAAATCCCATTCCTTGTACATCACTTCTTCATGATCTCTCAGACGATGATCCAAATCTATTGTATTAGATTTCTTCAAGCCGATTTCTCGGCCTTGTACCATTTGTACAATTGATGTCACAGGAGTGTTTGTCGATAGCGCCGGGACACGGACATCTATGGGTTTGTAACGTTTGCGTAACAAATGTCTTAAACTTTCAAGTCGCGCGATTCTGCCAAACAGCGATTGAATTCCGCGCCTCTGTTGTAACATCGCGAGTCGGTACTGTTCTTCCAACCACTTGAGACATTCAAGGCACGTTCTTTCCCATAACCCGCATGAACACGCCGATCCACCTCTATGTAAAACTCCCATAGATATTGTTCTAATCGCCCAATGTATTTGGATTTCTCCATATTTCCTATTCAAGTCTTTTTCACAACACAAATTTTGTCCAGCTTATACAGTGCAAATTGGGCACATATTGCAGGACATTATCTGATACAGCGGTTTTCTACACTCTGCGCAAGACGATCCCAGGATTAGGTCATAAATTGCACTTTCATGTTCTCGCACAACACGAATATTCGAAAATAAGTCTGAAATTCGCATAAAACAGTATGTGCAAAATTTTTCGTTGACGTCACTTTTATAATAAAAGTATATACAGCACATTTTCACCGCACGTAAACTATTTATTTCAACTCGGTTTAAAGTACGTTGCTTTATGTCCTCCGTAATATCAATACTGCAGTCACTATCGTAATCGGAATCCTCCGAAAGTACGCGGTCTTCGTCTGATGAATCGTCCAACAAATTCTCAAATGCCATCAAGTTGTCATCTTCGAGAATGACATCCTCGTCATCATCAATAACCATAACTTCTTCGTCAGCCATAACACATATTGTTAAGATTGTCGTAAGGGCGTAGACGGTTGCGTACTATAACGTTGCACACTCCTCTCGATTATATATATTTTAATTTCATATCTTTTGTCTCCTTCTAACTGGAGTATCACGTCTCATCTACCTCATCAGTTTTCTACATCTTAAGCAGAGTATGTCGAGAGAAAGATTTGAGTTTTGCAGACTGTGCATATCTATTACACTGTTTTTATTCATACATAAAGGATGGAATAAATAATTAAATTCACAGATAAATAGTAAAATAACTTATTTATTACAAGCATCGTGAAGAATATCATTTACAGCACATGTCAATAACTCGCAATCTATGAGTGATTCGCCGTTAAACATATCACTTTCATGTATCGCTTTTGCAGCGTCGCATACATTAGCGATATTAATCTGTTGTAAAACAGTTACAAATTGTTTGAATTTTTCATTAACAATATGAGTATTTTCGCATAGCCAGTAATACATATGATCTATGCGTTTTTCAAAATCGAATAAATATAATAGAGTTGGCGGTTCCATATATAAAGAATTATTGGATAATCCTATTTTTATAATATTCGAATCAGATATTTTAACCACTTCGAATGTTAAATCTCGGACCCGTAATGGGATTTCAGTCGATTGTAGAAGCTATTCAATGTCCCCACGTTTCTGCATCAGCGATTTCCATGTTTCAAAAGGCAATATTATTTGATTGCCCCGATTATCGCCGAGAACCAATTCCACGCAAGATACAGCTCCAACGTTTATTCCAATGTCCAAATATTTGTATGACGTCGGGGTTAAGGCGTATCGTCTTCCGAGTATACGAATCGCACGACGAGGCTCGGATGAAATGTTAGGAAGTAAAAAAATATTATTTTATATAAATATTTAAAAGGTGTAAAAAATATTTAGAAAGTATAAAAAATTCTTTAAGTTAATTAAAACTTATTTGTTACATTTCTTCTTCTTACACGGTGAAGTTTCATCAGCATCTTGAATCGGAACGTAATAATTCATGAGGCTTCCTTCAGTAGGATACATTTTATATGAACCTTTCACACAAGTGGTCGATGCAATACTCGACGTATTAAACATATTTAAAATATGTATTAGCGTTGGAATGCACAAAAAATGAAGTGTAATATAAAATTTTCAAGCGCCGATATGCGGCTGCTTTCCGATGACATCACCCCAGATATCAGAATTCAAATGCGCGTGTCGAAACATGACCAAAAACGTGAAGCGGAATGCACAAAAAATGCAACGTAATATAAAATTTTCAAGCGCCGATGTGCGGCTGCTTCGCGATGACATAATCCTAGATATCAGAATTCAAACGCGCGCGTCAAAACATGACAAAATCGTGAAATATAAGGATAATCCTCATGGTTAAATTGCACTAACATACTTGGACAGCAACATGTAATTTGAAACTTTCGCGATGCATCTTGGCTGAGATGACATCATCTCTAGACGACAAAAAAAAAATGCAATAATCGACATTAGTCAAAATGTACGTGACAAACCGCGAAATAAAGATTTAGTTGATACACACGATAGAAAGAGACATCAAGATAGAATATAAAATCATGGTAAAGAGGCACACCCTGTCAGTATTTTCGCCAAGAGTTCCGAGACAAGAGCTACTAGTAAGCGCATCTTGTTAGCAAAAATTATTGGCATAAATTTGGAAATATGGTGGAAAACAGTGCCGAACGAAATCTGCGCGAGCAATCTACATGGGTAAATTCGATAGAGGAGTACGTTACGTGGGAGCAACGATGCGACGAATATATCGAATCGGTGGAAGAGCAAAGTCGAGTCAAACGTCCACGATTATCGATTGGGATTCGACAATCGCTGATTGCCCGAATTGCGCGGCTCGAGGGATTGAAGAACTCGTTACGCACGCGTTTTGTACATGCGGGTGCAGGATGCAGCACGCGGCAACACGGATTGATTTGGCGAGAGATCGATACGGCGTTCGAGAGCCGCATATTGACTGGTGCGATTATAAATCATAATCACATCGAGCCTCGTCAATTTTTCGAGGATGCCAAAGACATTGTGCTCGAACATGTACAAACTGTGGTGAAAAAACACTTTAACGTGAAAATTAATACAGTGTTCAATGGTGAATTTGTGACGGGTGATAAACGCGCAAATAAAAGTATCAATACGAGAAACTATGAACTCTTTCGCACAACCGATTTACGCGAATGGTACGAGCGGCGCGTTGTCGAGCCCACTCTAGCATTGCTCGAAGAATTGCAGGAACGCGATAGCGGGTGGGCATTATCGCGAATACTCGATTTAATCGTAAATATAAATAAATATAATCCTTTGCGCGCGGGATGTCACATAAAATTACCGCGGACGATAATAATGAAGAGAGCGGTAATCAACGTGCAATCTAATGACAATGCGTGTTTCGCGTGGTCTGTGGTCGCCGCTCTACATCCAGCTGAAAGTTATGTTTATCGAGTATCTTCGTATCCTCATTATACAATAGTGCTGAACCTCCAGGACATTGAGTTTCCAGTGACTGTGAATCAAATTAAAAAATTCGAACTTGCCAACGATATCTCAATGTATATAGTATCGAGGAAAAGAACATTGTCCCGATACGTCTGAGTGAGCTGAAAAGAGACAAACACGTCAACTTGTTGTACATTGGAGACAACAACGTTGGACATTTTGCGTGGATCAAGAATCTATCCCGCCTCGTAAGCTCGCAATTGAGCAAAAAAGAACACAAGAAATATATCTGCGATCGGTACGTATATATTTAATAAATTATATTGCAGAAATCTTTGAACAAAAAAATAAAAAAGTATTTCTTTTTACAGATGTTTGCACTACTTTGATTCGAATGATAAATTACAGTCACATATGGTGAACTGTCGAGAGATGAACGAGTGCGCTATCCGATTACCGAGCGATAAGGACAAGTGGCTCACGTTCAACAATTATAATCGGAAAGAGCGGATTCCTTTCGTCGTGTACGCCGACTTGGAGTGCGTTTTGGAGAAGACGGAGGAAGAGAGAAACTACCAACATCATAAAGTATTTAGCATAGCATATTATGTACACTGCTCGTACGACGAATCGTTATCCGCGTATCATTCTCGTCGCGGTATCGATTGCATGTCATGGTTCGTCGAAGAACTAAAAAATTTAGCGCAACGTGTAAAAAGTATTTTGCCAGCTAATGTCCCCATGGTAAATTTAACATCTGATGAATGGGAAAAATTTCACAGCGCGACACAACGTCACATTTGCGAGAAACCATTCGTCCAAGACGATACACGCGTACGCGATCATTGCCATCTGACCGGGCGATACAGAGGTCCCGCGCATTCAAATTGCAATTCAAATTATAAAGATTCTTTTTGCAATCAAATAGTTTTTCATAATTTATCCGGTTACGACCCACATTTTATTATAAAGGAAATAGCTACAGCGTTCGAAGGGAGAGTCGACTTACTTCCGATAACAAAGGAAAAATATATATCGTTTACGAAAAATGTTAAACTTGGCGAAGACAAATGGGAAATCATATTAAATTGCGTTTTATCGATTCGTATAAATTTCTCACAGCTAGTCTCGATAAATTGGCATCATTCTTGAATAAAGACAAACTCAAAATTTTAAAATCTGAATTTCAAAATTTATCGAATGACAGTTTCAATTTATTAACACGGTAGAGCGTCTTTCCGTACGAATATATTGACTGCGTCGACAGGTTGCAAGATACGTGTTTAACACCGCGCGAATCATTTTACAGTTCCTTGACCGGTGACACAATATTCGAGAGCGATTACGCGCACGCCGAGAACGTGTGGGAGCGGTTTTCCATTCGAACGCTGGGCGAATATAGCGACTTGTATCTCAAAATTGATGTCTTGTTATTAGCAGACATTTTTGAAAATTTCCGCGAAAGTTATATTAAAAGTTATGGGCTCGACCCCGCGTATTACTATACTCTTCCCGGCTCAGTCTCAAAAATGTTTCTTCTTCTATCGGTTGACAGCGATATTCTCGAGCTGGCCACCGAGCAATTACAGATTATCCCCAAGATTGTTTTACTGCGAGACTTTGGTAGCTACGTGGAACAATTGTGGGACAAGCTTCCCGAACATATAAAAGCTGACTCAGAGGTTCAACAGTATCGTCGATGCACGCGACATTATAATTTGCCGTGCCAACAAACACATTTCAACGGTCCAACACCGTTAATAAAAGATTGTGGCAAAAACCAGCAAAAATTATGAGGTAGCGGTTTGTTAAATCGTGCGATAAACGCACTACCTATCGAATTACATATTCCAGGCTATTAATTTTGCGGACCGGGAACTCATTTAGAAACACGATTGGCTAGAGGCATACGAGGTATCAATCCATTGGATGCCGCGTGTCGTGAGCATAGCTTATTCTGGAAGCAACGATCTCGGTCAACGACACGTTGCGGATAATATACTCGCCACGAAAGCACGAACACGTATTACCGCGAGAGATTCGACTATTGGTGAGAAAGCAGCCGCTACAGCTGTTTGGGCGGCTATGAAAGCAAAGACAAAATTCGGTATGGGGATGAAAACAAAAAAATCATCGATGAAGAAAAAGACTGCGAAAAAACGAATACTTCCTATAGTGAAGCGCGGTGGTGTCTTACCCATTTTACCATTATTGGGAGTTCTCGGTTCGTTGGCTGGCGGAGCAGCGGGAATCGCGAAGGCGGTGAACGATAGCAAGGCGGCGCAACATCAGTTCGAAGAAATGCAGCATCATCATCGCGCCATGCAAGGTCACGGTCTTTATCTCGCTCCATACAAGCGCGGACGAGGGTTCTCAACAGCGGCCAAGAAAAAAAAACGTCAAAATAAAAATGCCTGCCGGTGTAACAACTAATGTACAATTGGAACAACTTGCAAGACGTATGCGTATACAATTTTTTAGAGGTGTTTTCATGCGCAATAATTTACCGATAAACGGTATACGGCGAATTGAGAGCGGTATCGTCAATTTGGATGACGTCGATGGTTTCGGTACTCGTTGGGTTGCGTATGCAAAGAGGGGAGATCGTGTAGTATATTTCAATAGTTTTGGAAATCTTCGACCGCCCAAGGAATTAGTGCGATATTTTGGACAGAATGTTGCAAATATAGAATACAATCACACGGCCTATCAAAATTATAATCAAAGTATTTGTGGACAGTTGTGTCTTCGATTTCTTCGAACGGTCGATGATCGATATGAATTTAAAGCCTGACAATTCACCGTCGCGACTCAGTATTCGTTCGACAGTTTTCCAGCATGTCACTCACGCTTACGTTGACCGGCAAGAGTAGCGTTCCTGCTGTAAGCTACTTTCCAGCTATAGATTTAAACGATGGCGATTACGAGCTTGGTTTAACGGACTTTGAAACTTATCATACGATATCGAACGTGAATTCTTGAAATAATAAATTTTATTTTGATAACGACGATAAGGAAATTACGATTCCCGAAGGATCGTACGAATTACACGCTATAAACGAATATCTCCGACGTGCAATTTTACAACATCGACGCGTTGTTGATTCCAACGATATTGTTGATGGCGAAGAACACGATGAATATCCAATAATGCTTCGCGCTAATCATAATACGCTAAAGAGTGTAATCAAATGTGTCTATAGAATAAATTTTAGTAAACCGGGCAACGTTGGATCGTTGTTGGGATTCTCATCGAATCGTATATTACAGCCTCGGAAATGGCACGAACCAGATGTACCGATAAATATTATTAGCGTAAATATTATTCGTATAGAATGCAGCGTAACCATTGGCGCATACAGCAATGACAAGCGCGTACACACGATACATGAATTTGCACCGAGCGTACCGCCAGGATATAAGATATCGGAAACGCCAGCACAGATCATTTATCTACCGATCGTCGCACGAAGCATTACTGATTTAACGATACGCATTGTTGATCAAGAAGGACATTTGCTCGATTTTCGAGGAGAGGAAATTACCGTAAGATTGCATATATGGCGGCGGCAAAAATAAAGCGTTTGACAAATGAAATGCATGTGTTGAGCGAAAGCACGGAGCACGCGAGAGACAATATCTTTACGAGGGACAATATTTTTGCGAGAAGGCGAATGACTGCGGTATCGGGTGACAATAATCAGATATCGGGTTATGCTAAAAAGAAGCTCAGCGCGCTGAATCGCGAGTTTTTAAAATCATTGGGATTCGTCGTACGAAATACTTGAACGATATGATTGACATCTTGAATATCGGAGGCGAGCCGATCTTTGGCGATCGTATCGTCAAGATTGAGACTCATACGTACAATCCATACGCCAACACAACGCTTAGATATAGCGACGAGATACGGATACCGATACAACATCAAGATTTGTACACGTTACCATGTGAAAGTTTTCTATACGTCGAGGGAATGTTGAGGGTGCGTAAAGTAGATGAAGGGGCAAGAGTGGTATTGGGAAACAATTGTGTCGCGTTTATGTTTGATGAACTTCGATATGAACTTGACGGTGTGGAGATTGACCGCAACAGAAACGTTGGAATAATTTCCACGATTAAAAATTATGTCTCTCTAACAACCGAGAAAGGTAAAATCTTGGAGAATGCTGCGTGGAATATGTCGCATAAAGCTGCTGAAGCTTACTTCAATTTTTGCGTGCCGCTAAACATACTATTGGGTTTTTGCGAAGATTATAAGCGAGTTGTGATCAACGCTCGTCACGAATTAATTCTGATACGTTCGTCACGAATTAATTCTGATACGTTCGTGCAACGACAACAATTGCATATTTGGACATGCTTCGGCTGAAGCTGATATCGAATTATTCAAGATACAATGGCGTATACCTCATGTAACATTGAGCGATGTCAATAAACTATCTTCGCTACGCGCGTTGGAAAACGGGCGATACTTGAATATGAGTTTTCGCTCTTGAGATCTATACGAATTTCCTCTTTTGCATAATACGACCAAGCATTCGTGGACCGTGAAAGCCGCCTCTCAGCTGGAAAAATCTGGATTCGTGATCTTTGCACTGCAGACTGGAAGAAAAAATGCTGTGTCAAAAGATATTACTACATTCGACGACTGCAAATTGACCAACGTTAAACTCTATCTAAACTCGGAGTTTTATCCCTACGATGATTTGAATTTAGATTTCGATAAAAATAGATTCGCCCTCTTGTTCGATATGTACTCTCGTTTTCGCAAATCTTATTACGGATGTGATAATGATGATGTGCTATTAAACATTTCAAAATTTTTACATTTTTACATTGCGGTCCTCTCGCGACAAAACGAGTCTGTCAAAAATTCCACCGTGGACGTGAGATTAGAGTTTTAGTGCAAGGAGGATATACCAGCAAATACCACCGCCTATTGTCTCATCTTGCACGATCGCATTGTCGAATATTGCCCATTGACCAACGTAGTTCGTAAAATTATCTAGATCAGCAAATATCCCCTCCAATGTCAAAAATATATAAAGATTGAGATTTTGACGATCGACAGCAGTCGTACATCATTCTTGCAATCGTACAGTAATATTATCAGCATGATCGCGCCAACGTTTGTGGATCTGCAAGGATTCATTATCGGGAGAAACTTTGTCGTGAAGGAAGTAGCGATACTGAGAAATGGATTTGTTCTTTCTCACTACTTTTTTGCAAGTCCCGTACCATGGCGTGCGCTTACAAAGTCTGAGAGATGCCAAGCTTCATGGCTAATCGGACATCACCATTGGCTTCAATGGGGGGATGGAAACGTTGCATACAGCTTCGCCAAGGGTTTGATTACGAGAGGTGTGATGGGTGCGGCGGAAGAGGAAGACGGAGCATCTCCTATCGTGTACGTTAAAGGATACGAAAAACGAGAATGGCTGGCCGATATACTTGACGATGATGCGAGAAACGACGTTATTATTGAGACCTTGTATGCGGACTATGAAGATATCACTTCGTTAAATAAGCTAGATGTTACTAATACTATGCGCTGTAAAAAACATTTGAAAAATTGCGCTTTACAAAATGTATTTAAAATATTCAATTGGTGGACGAATCATCATAAAGATTCATCCAAACATTTTTTAGAATAAATTATTGTTAAAATATATTTTTATTCTCTTTTGTTCTTCCCTTTTCCTCTTTCTTATCCCAGTAAGCGAGTATTAAATTTTAGTACGTGACGTTAGATAGCGGCGTCAGCCACCTTATCAGACTACAGATGTTACATTTCAGTACATGCACATAGACTTTGATTATTTGAATGGTGTATAAATAATTGTTTTGTCGTTCAAAGCCGTTCGATAGCCGTTCAATAGTCGTTCATAGCCGTTCGATAGCCGTTCGAAAGCTGTTCAAAGCCGTTCGATAACCGTTCAATAGTCGTTCAATAGTCGTTCATAGCCGTTCGATAGCCGTTCGATAGCCGTTCGATAGCCGTTCAAAGCCGTTCGATAGCCGTTCGAAGGCTGTTCAAAGCCGTTCGATAACCGTTCAATAGTCGTTCAATAGTCGTTCATAGCCGTTCGATAGCCGTTCAAAGCCGTTCGAAAGCCGTTCAAAGCCGTTCGATAGCCGTTCAAAGCTGTTCAATACCCGTTCGATAGTCGTTCAATAGCCGTTCGATAGTGGTTTACATATTATAATAATATATTATTCATATTTAAAAGGCTTGTAGACAATTGTCCGCGGGAACGTGCTACCTTTTGTTTTCTTATCAAGAGTTGAGAGTAAGCGTTCTTCGTAAGTGATTCATCCCCTACTCTAAAATGTTCGAGGCAATGTCTATCCCGTTGTGTCCGTCACAAAGTGTCTGACAGCGAACGTTTAATAGTCCATTAAGTGTGTTCCAAGTGAAAATATTCAAAATGCCGTCTTTAATTGAAGCCGTGTTGTGTCGTGGTCGCTGGAACGCGGCATGGTGAGTGGAGGATTTGGTGATGGGGCTGTCGAGAGCCCTATTGAATCTAGTAGTATACCAGAGAGTAAGTAGCATTTTTTATTTTATATTACATTAATTATGTATAGTATAGTATATTATAATATATTATAATTTTGATTTATAGTACAATACCACGAGCGACATAGAAATCCCCGGATTTTTAAATTTCGAACATCGACGAGATGTACAAATGGTGCGACGGAACGCGCGAGACGAATTGGACGAATTATGGGGAAATACTGTGGAGGCTCGAGAGTACGATTCAGTCAATTGGTCTTGGATGTACTGGGATATTTTCGATCTACGAAAATTATTCGGGCTCGAACTCTATGAGGAACCCTATGTGGTGGAAGAATCATGGGACGAGCCTCCAAACAAAAAGTCGAAAAATTAATTGTAAGTATCCTTTTTAAAAGTTATAATATATTAAATATTAAACATTAAATTAGTATACTAATAAGATTTCTTTCTGTTTCAGATGGAGCGCCGCATTATTATTATTATCATTCATATTTTTATTATTATTTTATTATTATTTTTATTTTTATATTTTATATATATATATTTTTTTTAAACACACACACACACACACACACGCACACACACACACACACACACACACACACACACACACACACACAATTATATTATATACAATTTTTTGAATAAATATTATTATTATTATATTTAAAAAAAATGTTGATTATTTCTGCGCCTCCTTCTCCCACGTCCATGCATGCCTCGCGCTGTCTCTCTCTCTCCCACATGCATGCGAACGTCATCCTTTTCCCACGCCAATGCGGACGCTATCCTTTTCCTATACGCGTACATGCCTCGCGCTATCTCTCTCACACCGCCTTGCGAACGCTGTATCATCCGCGTGCATGCTTCGCGCTATCTCTCTCTCTCTCAAGTGCATCCCTCGCGCTATCCCTCTCCCAAGTGCATGCCTCGCGCTATCTCTCTCTCTTTCTCCCAAGTGCATGCTTCGCGCTATCCCTCTCCCAAGCAGAGCTGCCAGTTCGTGGGAAATAGGAGCCCCCACCACTTACCGCGGGACTTACTAACACAGACGTAGTCGCTACGTCATAGCGTGTATGTGTAGCTTCGTGCGTGGGGGCAGGCTACGAGCTACGAACAGCACTGAGCGATCACGAAAACGTTCGCCGCTCGCACATGTTCGGCCGTCGAATTTTCCTATTCGCTTGCAATATATGCAATATATATATTTCTATGCAATACAACAGAATAAATGCAATTAGTAGAATAAATATAATTAGAATGGAAATAGAATATTTATATTATATATAATAGAATAAATAAAATTTATCTTCCATTCTTTTATGTAAGCGAAATAACTTGATAATAAAATAATATATATAAAAACTCATCAATAATTATATTTAAAAAAAAAAATAGCGGGGATTATAACTTTTGAGGTATGTTTAATACGTATTATATATAACTGACATGCTAGATTCAATAATTACTCAGCTTTTAAGGAATATAAATTAATAAAATAATATAAATTTAGATAAACACAGTTTATATTTATAGCTGAATGTAAAAATTATTAAAAAATACAAAATAAAATAAATAAAATATAATAAAATATAGAAATATAAAATATAAGAATAAAATAAAAATATAAAATATAAAATATAATAAATACAAAAATGCTTAAGAAGCAAATTCCGTATGTACATGTATGTATTTAAATCTTAAAAGTTCTTAAGACTAGAATAACAAATAATAAATAAATTTTGAAAAGTTCTTAATATTAAACGTTTCGATCCTCGACTGGACCCTCTTCAGTAAAAACAAATTGAAAGAACGAGAAAAGGTTCTTGTTAAGACTATTGTTGAAACGCATTTTAACAGCCAGCGTAAATTAAAAACAAAAATAAAAAGCTTTATATTAATAATCGATTATGGTATTATTATATGATAATATTATTGTTGCGTTTGTTTTTCATTGTCGCATAAGTGCAATATCAAGAAAAAAGAAATAAGCTTTTGTTGTAGGATTTTGGAAAATTGAAAGCAAATTATTTGCAGCACGAACGTTCTCAGATGTTTGTTCCATCAAAAAATTTTCTAATACATCTCACATTTCTAAAATTCTTTGAATGCATTTGTAACGTGTTAACCAACGTGTTTCTGAATATTTTAAAATATTCAAAAATTTATCTTTGAAGCACATCTAGAAATTTCGGAAAATAGCAGTTCTGTTTGGATTGCTGTTAATAAATTGTGGAAATGCCTTTAATAAAATGCTCACAATGTTGAGGAATTGTTTTATATAATGAACCGTGTTATTATAGGAGATTCACGTCGGAAATGTTACTTATAAAAAAAAACAGAGAATTAGTTTGAACTTGCAGAGCGAATTATCGGATCATTAAATTTTTCCTATTTTCCCATCATTAAAAACCTAAAAAAGTTTTAAATTAACCGGCACTGATAATTTGTTTTTCTCATCATGATCGTGTTTGCCTTGTTGTTCTTATTTCATTGTATTTTGTTTATTTTCTCCGTCCGCGCGACAGTTTAAGGCATATCATGTAATGTCACGGTTCTGTTTTTCCGTTGAGCTTCCGATCTTTATTTTAATAGATCCTTCATCGGTAAGTCGTGATATATTGGTTTTTATTTTTATTCGATATTATTCCATCACTGTTATAATCAAATAATTTTTCTAGACGGCTCCATCAATTTTAATTGTCTTTTCTGCCGCAAATTGATACATCTCTGTGGATAATAAATTTGAATTTCTGAGGTGTCTTTGAAGAAATTAATATATTATTAAATATAATTATAAGACTTTTAAATATAATAAATAAGATAAAAAAGGCAATAAAAGCCAGGCGCAATAATTAGGGCACATTTATTATATCTCGCTTTAAATTGTAGAACGGCGTACGTTTCGATCTCTTCTTCGGATCATCTTCAGCGCAAAAAATAATAGATATAAAACAAAACATATTTTTATATTTCTTTTGTATTAATTAAATAATTTTATTTATTTATTTTATTATATTCTATTTATTTATTTTATTATATTTTATTTATTTATTTTATTTTATTTTATTTTATTTTATTTTATTTATTTTATTTTATTTTCATTAATTTTATTTATTTATTTTATTTTATTCATTTATTTTATTTATTTATTTTATTTAATTCATTTATTTTATTTATTTATTTACTTTATTTTATTTATTTATTATATATTTTTAAATTGTGACAAACATTATTAATTTAAAAATGAGCGATCAAGAACCCGCTGCTAAAAGACTCAAGATGGGTAGACAGAAACGATTCCAACATCAATGGTTTGATGATAATCCTTCCTGGAAAATCTGGGTGAAGGAAATTCCTGATGATCCTCACAAATTTTTCTGTTTAGCCTGTCAAACGACATTAGTTTGTGGTCTTTCAGAAATAAAAAAACATTCGAAGAGTACATATCATCTGGAAAATATGAAAAAATTAAATCCAAATTCTTGGACTAACTATTCGGAATTGGAAAGTTCCTCTGTCGAAGAAATTAATCCAGGACAATCAAAAACTCAACATGTTTCAAGAGAAGACTTCGATTTTAACGAACGAGTTAAAATCGCAGAAATAAGATTAGCGATCTTTTTCGTTGAAAAGAATTTGCCATTCTCAATTTCATCCGAATTACTTTTTCTCATGAAGAATATTGCGAAAGAACCTGATATTCTACAGGCAATGTCTTTGGGAAGAACAAAATTAACACACATTGTTAACAATGTCGTGTGCCGTCAAGAAACAGATCGAATTAGTGAAGTATTGAGAGAGAACAA
Source organism: Formica aquilonia x Formica polyctena (assembly GCA_907163055.1). Taxonomy (NCBI): domain Eukaryota; kingdom Metazoa; phylum Arthropoda; class Insecta; order Hymenoptera; family Formicidae; genus Formica; species Formica aquilonia x Formica polyctena. The sequence goes on along the minus strand of CAJQTV010000942.1, from coordinate 28,976 downwards.
ATTCTCAATTTACGAAGATGAAACATCTGACATAACAAACGATAAATGGCTCTCATTAATGGTTCGTTATGTTGAACCAAAAACGTTACATGTCAGATGTGAATTATTACAAATGATTCACTTAAATGCGACGGATTGTTCTGCCAATAAGATCTTTCAATCGTTTGAGAACGAATTATTGAAAAAGAATATTTCTCTTCGATTGATCGTTGGTCTTAGTTGCGATAATGCCTCTGTAATGATAGGCAAAACGTCCTCTTTTAAAACAAAATTGATAGAAAAAAGTCCGAATCTTGTAACACTTCCATGTGTATGCCACTCTTCAGCATTAGCAGCAAAAGCGGCCTGCGAAATAATTCCTCAAGATTGTGAGCATTTTATTAAAGGCATTTCCACATTTATCAACAGTAGTCCAAAAAGAACAGCTATTTTCCGAGATTTTCAGATGTGCTTCGAAGATAAATCTTTGAGCATTTTGAAGTATGCAGAAACACGTTGGTTAACGCGTCACAAGTGCATTCAGAGAATCTTGGAAATATGGGACACATTAGGCAACTTTTTAATGGAACAGGCATCTGAGAATGTTCGTCCTGCGCATAACTTGCTGTCCATTTTTCAAAATCCTTCGACGAAAGCTTATCTCTTCTTTCTTGAATTTGCACTTGATACGTTCAACAAATACAATGCAAAGTTTCAGACAAGGAAGTCCATTATTCACGAGCTGCAGCCTTCCTCAATCGAATTGCTACTTTGGTTTCTTAGAAAATTTATGAAGCCTGCTTTATTAAATCTGGAGTGTTTGATCATATTGTTAGAACCGTGAACTTTTCTGATCGTGCCAATCATCTTCTTTTAGAGGAAACTGATTTTGGTTTTGAATGCAAAGAATATTTACAAGAGCAAATAAATAAGAAAATTTTACCTAAAATAGACGTCGATTTTATTCGAGAAAATTGTTTGCAATTTTATATAAAAGCATGTGAACAAATTCGTGATCGTCTTCCAATCGACGATAACTTTTTACATTGTGTTGCAGTTTTCGATAACAAAACTGCATTGTTTGAGTGTGATCGAGAGTCAACGGTTTTTAGAGTACTGCAGGTTAATCGCAGATTAGGAAAATTAGTCGATGAAGATGAAGTGCGAAATGAATGGAAATCTTTATATGAAGTCGATCTACCTACAAAAGTCGACTGGTCTAAATTATCCTTCGATGATATGTGGAGACAAATCGGTTTGTATTTTACGGACGAAGAAAATATTCGTTTTCCAAATTTACGATCGCTTTTAAACATTGTAAGAACTCTTCCTCACTCAAACGCTGAAGCTGAACGCGTATTTTCCATTATTCCAGATGCAAAAACAAGAAAAAGAAATAATATGTCCATTGAGACATTAAATTCAATTTGCGTTATAAAGTACGCTTTAAGAGCTAATGATAAAACTGCTCGCACTATGGCAGTGACACATGAACATCTAACTCTCCACACGACAGAAAATTTATATAAAAAATCAATACCTGAGCGAAAAAGCAACTTAACATTGCATTCACACGACGATGAAGAAGAGATGCAACAATAATATTATCATATAATATTACCATATCAGTCGATGATTAATATAGAGCCTTTATCTTTATTTTTAATTTACGCTGGCTGTTAAAATGCGTTTCAACAATAGTCTTAACAAGAACCTTTTCTCGTTCTTTCAATTTGTTTTTACTGAAGAGGGTCCAGTCGAGGATTGAAACGTTTAATATTAAGAACTTTTCAAAATTTATTTATCATTTATTTTAGTCTTAAGAACTTTTAAGATTTAAATACAAACATGTACATACGCAATTTGCTTCTTAAGCATTTTTGTATTTATTATATTTTATATTTTATATTTTTATTTTATATTTCTATATTTTATTATATTTTATTTATTTTATTTTGTATTTTTTAATAATTTTTACATTCAGCTATAAATATAAACTGTGTTTATCTAAATTTATATTATTCTATTAATTTATATTCCTTAAAAGCTGAGTAATTATTGAATCTAGCATGTCAGTTATATATAATACGTATTAAACATACCTCAAAAGTTATAATCCCCGCTATTTTTTTTTAAATATAATTATTGATGAGTTTTTATATTTATTATTTTATTATCAAGTTATTTCTCTTACATAAAAGAATGGAAGATAAATTTTATTTATTCTATTATATATAATATAAATATTCTATTTCCATTCTAATTATATTTATTCTACTAATTGCATTTATTCTGTTGTATTGCATAGAAATATATATATTGCATATATTGCAAGCGAATAGGAAAATTCGACGGCCGAACATGTGCGAGCGGCGAACGTTTTCGTGATCGCTCAGTGCTGTTCGTAGCTCGTAGCCTGCCCCCACGCACGCAGCTACACGTACACGCTATGACGTAGCGACTACGTCTGTGTTAGTAAGTCCCGCGGTAAGTGGTGGGGGCTCCCATTTCCCACGAACTGGCAGAGACAGAAAACAGTATATCTGTCCTCTTCTGCTTCCGAAGCCAGCCGAAGCGCCGAGCTCACACGTACGCGGTTTGCGCTTGTATGCGTCATCCCCTCCACTACGGTTGCGTGTTGCTAGCGTGGCCATTCTGGCATCACTGGATCAGACTGGCGTGAGCTTGCGTGCGAGATAGAAGCGATCTTGAAAGACGAGAGCGATAGCGAGACAAGAGCGAGCGGAGAGGATCCCGGCGATCGGCAGCTGAGAAGGACGGACCCGAGGGAGAGGACGTCGACGTCGCTGACCTCGTGCAACCACCACGAGAGGAACGGTACCGGTGAGGTTATCCTCCGCCATATTCGCCACTCGCGATCGCGCCCGGAATCGTTTGGTTCTGTCGTCGTCGCCGTGAATTCGTACTTTGGTGTACGGGCTAAGCCCGATTCTTTGGTGTAGATTTTCGCGTCACGGCCACGTCGTCAAGCGATTCGAGCCCCGGAGCCTCGAAAGTATCGGTTTCCGCGGATCGAGACATTACCTCGCGTTTTTAATAAACCGTGTGTCGTCTCTCTGGAGATTCGGATTCCGTAGATTATATTTGCGTTGGTTCTCGCACGTCTAGCGTTTAAGACTCGTTCGTACTGTATGTCGGTCGTCTGAGTGTGAATGTGATTCGCGTCAATTTGTTATATTATTTTTGTCTTTCGTTTGTGGATCTTGGCGTCTAAACTGTGCGTGCACGTCCGGTGCAACTTTCCTTCGCGATTATTATATGGGTTGCGTGAGAGTGTGAATCGCGTAAAATCGACGTATTATATCGGCTGTAAAGCATCCGCGTCTCGAAATTTTGAGCGCGTTTTGTGAGAGTTTCCTCGCGATTCTTGCATGAATTGCGTGCGTGTGTGTGCCGAGCATTCGATTCTGCGTAATATGTCCGTCCGAAATCGAAGCATGTCCGCGTTGTAATAATTGCCTGTTAATCTTAAGTTGCGTATTAATAATTTAGCGGTAATAGCGGGCGATAAGGTCGCCATTGGCGAAGTGATATCGAGAATTGATTTGGACTTGCGCCCGAATTATAGACGAACGTAATAATCAATTTCTTCGCAGTGCGAGGCGTAATTTAAGCCGAGCGGACATTCCGACCGATCTAACGGGTCGGTCTCGGCGTACGCAATACGGGGTTTCGCGCCCCACGTCTGACACCCAGACTCGCAGCCGCGTTTCTTTTACCGCAGCCGTATATTCACGCGGTTTATCATTACTATTCTCGAGGAGCTGCGGCTCCCGCTATTATAATCAATCTGTTAATTTCTTTGTTTCATTGGCGAGTTTCTTTTCAGTTGTGTTTGTCGTTCCCGTAATTGTCGCCTCTTGCATAAATTATCGCGTTAGGAAAACACTCGCCCTGCCCCTCTACCGTTAGGCGAGCTAGTCAGCCCGTGGCGAATTCCGACACATTTCTTTCGCGTTTATTTCTTGTGTTTCGCGAACTGATACGTGAAAGATCGTATCTGGCGCCCAAGTTCGATTCTCGCGATTATCTCTCGGATCTCGTCACGGTACGCGCGGAACTCCTAACATTCCATTCCCACCTGGCGCGTGGATCTTTTTCTCCGTTTTCCCGTTTTTGTCAACGACCATTCCGCATCTCCCGTTCGGCGAATTAGCTCCTGTTCGTCGGCGCAATTTACACCCGCGCGACGGAGAGAACGAGTCGGCGGCCGCGTTTATCGCTCAGCCGCGAAACGATAGGAAAAGTCGTCGCAGTATATGATATGTCAAGCGATGCGGTATCGGCAGTACGCAAAAGCATCGCGATGCCAAGATATAATGTTTTATTAAGATTAAGGTTATATGTGATTATATGTGATTATATGTGATTATAAATTTATACACATATAATATTATATGTGTTATATTAATTAAGGGTATATGTGAATCTGCTGCTGAAAATTTAGTATTATCGGTAAGTAGATTAAAAATAACCAGATATGTAAACTAAATTAAATATTACAATTCTGTTATTTTGTTTGCATACTGATAGAGGGAAGCGAGAAATACAAAGATGGAAATGTACAATTGGTCAGTAGTAAAGAGGTAAAGGAGAGTCTGTCCATCTCTAACGAGAAGAAAACAGCGAAAGATTTGAAGAACAGTTTGTCGAAGAAAATGAAAATGATTATCAAACTGCAACGCTGAATTGAGAGGTAGCCTCAAAGTACAAGTACATTACTACGAAGATGGAAATGTACAATTGGTGAGTAGCTGCATTTAGTATTATCGGTAAGTAGATTGAAAATGATCAGATATGTAAATCAGATATGTAAACTAAATTAAATATTACAATTCTGTTCTTTTCTTTGCATACAGATACAGGGAAGCGAGAAATACAAAGATAGAAATATACAATTGGTCAGTAGCAAAGAGATAAAGGAGAGCCTGTCCATCTCTAACGAGAAGCAAACAACGGAAGATTTCAAGAACAGTTTGATGAAGAAAATGATTATCAAACTGCAAAAATGAACCAAATACTTAAAAAATACTTAAATGTAATAAACATAAAGCATATGTATGCTGCATTTCGATATTCACTGTCAGTACTGAAAATCTATAGTGTATGTAATGTAAATTATAAATTTTCAGTACTGACAATGAATATCAAAGCGCAGCCATTATCAATCACAGAACAAATGAACCGAATACTTAAATGTAATGTAAAATTTAACAAAATAAAGTTTTTTATATATTTTCAAAAGTAATCAATGTGTTGAATAGCTTGAAATTTATGAAACATGAATAGCAAAAATAAATTTAAATTATAATTATATAGTTGTGAAATAATGAACAGGAGCTGGAAGAGAGGATGCAGTTTTTCAAATTTAACATAAAACTTGTAAATTCCTACAAATTTTATCAAAAATATACTAATGTCAGTGATCTCTCTGATAATGTTTATTTATATTTTAATTTATATATTCCTTGTAAGAATTTATCGCAAATAGAACAAAAATTGGTATACAATATTATATATATTTACTGAGGTTATTTTATTTTATTGGTAATCTTATCCAGATATGAATTGCACAATAAATGATTGCATCAATAAATTTATTATGATATTTATTTATTTAAGGCACAAGGAAAATTTTACAAAAAGCACAAAGAAAACTTTACATAAAGCATATGTATATGTAATTAATTACAAAACAAATCGAATATTTAAAAAATACCTAAATGTTATAAACATAAAGCATTTATCAACCTCAGAACAAATGAATCGAATACTTAAAAAAATACTTAAATGAAGTAAACATAAAGCATTTATCAATCTCAGAACAAATGAATCGAATACTTAAAAAAATACTTAAATGTAATAAACATAAAGCATATATAGGCTACGTTTCGATATTCACTGTCAGTACTGAAAATCTATAGTGCACGTAACGTAAACTATAGATTTTCAGTGCTGACAGTGAATATCGAAACGCAGCCATTATCAATCACAGAACAAATGAATCGAATACTTAAAAAAATACTTAAATGTAATAAACAAGCCATTATCAATCACAGAACAAATGAATCGAATACTTAAAAAAATACTTAAATGTAATAAACATAAAGCATATATAGGCTGCGTTTCGATATTCACTGTCAATACTGAAAATCTATAATGCACGTAACGTACACTATAGATTTTCAGTACTGACAGTGAATATCGAAACGCAGCCATTATCAATCACAGAACAAATGAATCGAATACTTAAAAAAATACTTAAATGTAATAAACATAAAGCATATATAGGCTGCGTTTCGATATTCACTGTCAGTACTGAAAATCTATAGTGTACGTAACATGAACTATAGATTTTCAGTACTGACAGTGAATATCGAAACGCAGCAATGAATGTAATGTACTTAAATGTAATGTATATCTTATAACATTCTATATACATTAGACTTTTAAGACGATATTTTTCTCTCTCTCCTCAGTCTTATTCGTCTCTCTCTCTCTCTCTCTCTCTCTCTCTCTCCTATCCTCTCTCCATTGCAGTCTCTCTCTCCATTGAAATTGTACATCAGATTGTCCCGCTGAAAATAAAAGTATATGAGTAAGATTACAAAATTTCTATTGACGTGCAACATAATTTCCACAAATTGAAATTTCTTACCGTCCTCTTCCTCGTCCTCTTCCTCTGTTACCCCTGGGATAATACGCGCAGGATAGTTGGTACAAAAATCTTACGAAATGTTCTTGCTGCCCCCGAATTCCAGCAGCCCTTCCTCTTGGTCTGCGAGCTGTAAAATACAAACAAAATTAAAATTAATATGTTCTTTTACAAAGTGCAAAGAAAAATATATATCACGTAAGTATATATAGCAAAAGTATATAATTAAATAAAATAACTTAATATTACCTTGCCAAGTACTGTCAACACTTGGTTCGTTGGCAGCAATAGGACCAGCAGCAGCAGCGGGACCGGCAGCAATACGACCAGCAGCAGCAGCGGTGCGGCCGGTGGCGGTGCGGTCGGCGGCGGTGCGGTCGGCAGCAGGAGCCGCGGCCATGGGGCCGGCGGCGATAGGTGCACCGGCCACGTGGCCGGTGGCAACAGATGCACCGGGCACGGGGCCGGCGGCGATAGGTGCATCGGCCACGGGGCCGGTGGCAACAGATGCACCGGCCACGGGGCCGGCGGCGACAGAAATGGCGACTTGATCCATGGGATTCGCGAGTGCGAATCCGTAACTAGCGGATTCCTTTTCTACCTCCGAAGATTTCTTTTCTAACGAAAATTTCGACAAGAAAATATTCTCGTCTTCGTCTATTATCTAAAATTTTAAATAAGTATATTATTACAAGAATTATTTTAATTTTAATAAAATATAAAAAATAAAAGATGGTACTTATATCGACATCAACTTCTTTTTCCTCCGCCATGTTCAATTATCGATTGAACCATTGATCGATAATTTATATAGATCCGTAACTTTCATGAACAGTGAGAAAGCATTATTTCTCATTAGCCGTCATCAGAGCATTATGGGTGCGTTTCACGCATGATGCGCATGATGCATTATTTATCCTTGTTGTTCATCGAATGTTAAACAAAAATAAAAGATGCATTATGCGCATCATGCGTTAAACGGAACGCACTTTATGTTGCGTCACCATAGTAATGTTTATTCTTCGTTTAGGCCCGTTCTATAATACGTTGTATCATGGTCTTACGATTATGTCAATTACGATTACGTAGATTGGTTATAATCATAATCTGTGTTCATGGCGATCACGGCTGTCACGATTTTATTAATCGATAACGATTGTGATATATATTGGTTTGGGCACAGGATTTTGGACGCGATACCAGTGGTAGATATTTGATATATTTAAATTGACGATATAATAAAGTTAAATATATTTATATGTGAATTGCAATTAATAATTAATAAAATATTTTTATTTACAGATTATATTGGCTGCTCTCTGGCGCTGGGTTTCAGCTGCCAGAAATAGTTATATATATTAAAAATTCACGGCTGCTATAAGCGCTGTATTAAAAATATTAAATATTCACGGCTGCTATAAGCGCTGTATTAAAGAATCGGCTGCTCTAACAATAAGCGCTGAGTAAAAGAATTGCATTTGCATTAAGTCTTGTTTTATTTATTGGCAACAATATTTGTCGTAAGAATATTGAAATTAAAGTATTACGAATACTCAATTATTAAATAAATTGTTAAATATCTAACAATTTTTGTTGTTTTAATTATATAAAAAAAAAATTGTCTGCTTTTAAAGTATTATTAAATAATAATAATAAGTAATAAAAAATAATATTCTATTGTATAATTCAATTTGTTATGTCTGTTAATAAAGTAATTGATAATACCCGATCTCTGAATACCTACATGATGCAGATGATAATTGAAGATAAATGGTTAGAAGACATTCATATCGATCATTTTGGATTATTATTAAAATCTTAATTTAAAATATGTTTAATACGTTCAGTATTTCATCGACCACTTGTGTGAAAGGTTCATATAAAATGTATCCTATTGAAGGAAGCCTCATGAATTATTACGTTCCGATTCAAGATGCTGATGAAACTTTACCGTGTAAGAAGAAGAAATGTAACAAATAAGTTTTAATTAACTTAAAGAATTTTTTATACTTTTTAAATATTTTTTACACCTTTTAAATATTTATATAAATAATATTATTTTACTCCCTAGCATTTCATCCGAGCCTCGTCGTGCGGTTCGTATACTCGGAAGACGATACGCCTTAACCCCGACGTCATACAAATATTTGGACATTGGAATAAACGTTGGAGCTGTATCTTGCGTGAAATTGATTCTCGGCGATAATCGGGGCAATCAAATAATATTGCTTTTGAAACATGGAAATCGCTGATGCAGAAACGTGGGGACATTGAACAGCTTCTACAATCGACTGAAATCTCATTGCGGGTCCGAGATTTAACATTCGAAGTGGTTAAAATATCTAATTCAAATATTATAAAAATAGGATTATCCAATAATTCTTTATATATGAAACCGCCAACTCTATTCTATTTATTAGATTTTGAAAAATGCATAGATCATATGTATTACTGGCTATGCGAAAATATGCATATTGTAAATGAAAAATTCAAACAATTTGTAACTATTTTACAACAGAATAATATCGCTAATGTATGCGACGCTGCAAAAGCGATACGTGAAAGTGATATATTTAACGGCGAATCGCTCATAGATTGCGAGTTATTGACATGTGCTGTAAATGATATTCTTCACGATGCTTGTAATAAATAAGTTATTTTACTATTTATCTGTGAATTTAATTATTTAACCCATCCTTTATGTATGAATAAAAACTGTGTAATAGATATGCACAGTCTGCAAAACTTAAATCTTTCTCTCGACATACTCTGCTTAAGATGTAGAAAAGTGATGAGGTAGATGAGACGTGATACTCCAGTTAGAAGAAAACAAAAGATATGAAATTAAAATATATAATCGGGAGGAGTGTGCAACGTTATAGTACGCAACCGTCTACGCCCTTACGACGATCTTAACAATATGTGTTATGGCTGACGAAGAAGTTATAGTTATCGATGATGACGAGGATATCATTCTCGAAGATGACAACTTGATGGCATTTGAGAATTTGTTAGACGATTCATCAGACGAAGATCGCGTACTTTCGGAGGATTCCGATTACAATAGTGCTTGCAGTATTGATATTATTACGGACATAAAGCAACGTACTTTAAACCGAGTTGAAATAAATAGTTTAGGTGCGGTGAAAATGTGCTGTATATACTTTTATTATAAAAGTGACGTCAACGAAAAATTTTGCACAGACTGTTTTATGCGAATTTCAGACTTATTTTCGAATATTCGTGTTGTGCGAGAACATGAAAGTGCAATTTATGCACTAATCCTGGGATCGTCTTGTGCAGAGTGTAGAAAACCGCTGTATCAGATAATGCCCTGCAATATGTGTCCAATTTGCATTGTATAAGCTGGACGAAAACTTGTGTTGTGAAAAAGACTTGAATTGGAAATATGGAGAAACCCAAATACATTGCATGATTAGAACAATATCTATGGGAATTTTACATAGAGGTGGACTCGGCATGTTCATGCGGGTTATGGGAAAGAACGTGCCTTGAGTGTCTCGAGTGGTTGGAAGAACAGTACCGACTCACGATATTACAACAGAGGCGCGGAATTCAATTGATGTTTGGCAGAATCGCGCGACTTGGAAGTTTAAGACATTCGTTACGCAAACGTTACAAATCCATAGATGTCCGTGTCCCGGCGCTGTCTACAAACACTCCTGTGACTTCACTTGTACAAATGGTACAAGGCCGAGAAATCGGCTTGAGGAAATCTAATATAATAGATTTGGATCATCGTCTGAGAGATCATGAAGAAGTGATGTACGGAGGAATGGGTCCGGAGGACTTGAGTACGGAGGACTTGGTAGGTACCCAAGGAATGGGATTTTGATATATAAAACTCGAGGAGGCTTCCATTCATACTGGTGACGAGTCAAGACTCATCGCTGAGCGGCTACGGGCGCCAATTTTCAATCGTTATGATTTGGACCGCTCTGGAGACGTGCTGGGGATTACGTCTCTCCGTGGCAGTCGGCACTGCATCCATGGAGCGAGATTCCAACATCGCTCTGGAGTCGTATGTACTGTGTTAAAGTGGCGTAAGGTGTGGGGTCTGAATAGCTCAGTGGTAAGAGCAGTTGCCCGGAAAGCGAAAGACTCGGGTTCGATTCCCGATTCAGCCACTTGTACCTCGCATATTTTTTCAGACCCGCAAATGTTGTTTTCTAACAATTATTTGTCGGGCTGAGGAAGTGTGTAAACGCCCTACACAGATACGACAGTGCCGCTGCCACGGAAGAGATGGATGCTTGGTTCGTGCCTCCTCCCGCCTTAAATCCCCCCCTCGCTTCACTTCAAAAGCAATATTATTTGATTGCCCCGACGTCTCGACGTCTCGTTATGAACCGCATTCAAATACTCGAAGAATTAATTGTAAGTATCTTCTTTTTTAAAATTTATATTAGATTTATAAAAATTAAGTTAATATACTAACAAGACTTGTATTTTTTCTGTTTCAGATAGAGCGTCATCCTAACATATTATTATACAGGGTGTGTCAAAAGTCTGGATACACTCAAATATCTCGTAAACATTGCATTTTAGAGAAAAATATTTCAGACAAAAGTTGTAAGGGTTAAAAAGACGCATTCAACGGTAATAGCTGTTTTACCTTGGATGGCGTTGCCAAGGTCAGATCAAGGTCAAACTGAATTTTTTAAATGGAATTGCCTACTTTTTATTGCATATTTTTGTAGCTTATCTCGAGAGCTTTTCAAAACACTATAATAAAGTATTTTTTCATTAAGGGGGGAAACCAGTGTAACGACTGAAAAAAGACTACTTTTAAGGATTTTTTTTCTAGTAAATAATTGTTTTTTTTCAAATCGCATTATTAACATCACAAAGTACATAATTTGAACTACCTTTGGTGAAATTTTTGTTAAAAGATATTAATATTTAAAACTACAATAGCCAATAGTTTGGGCCTAAAAAAAAACGGGCGCATGGATAGCGGGGCAACGAAAACTCCAAAACAAGAAAAAACAAAGATTTTCTTAAAATATAAAACAATAGCATCAGTTGCACGTATGGATTTAAAAAAAAATGATTTGTTACAAAATGGCGGATTTTTGAAGAAAAAAATTCCTAATTCGGTGAGACATTGACCTCTGGTTTTTAACATTACAAAAAAAAACTTATTCAATCGAAAATTCCATACGTGCAACTGAAGCTGTTGTTTTATATTTTAAGAAAATCCTTGTTTTTTTTGTTTTGGAGCTTTCGTTGCCCCGTTACGCGTGCGCCCGTTTTTTTTTAAGGTGGCTCACACTATTGGCTATTGTAGCTATAAATATTAATATTTTTTAACGAAAATTTCACAAAAGGTAGTTCAAATTATGTACTTTGTGATGTTAATAACGCGATTTGGAAAAAAACAATTATTTACCAGAAAAAAATCCTTAAAAATAGCCTTTTTTTAAGCCGTTACACTGGTTTCCCTCTTTAAGTACTTTTTGAGTTATTTTATATTTTAATCTGACATATTTTGATAAAAAAAATAAAATATATCGTAAAATATTTAGTTTTTGATCATCTTACCGTAATACTTTTATGTACAGAATAATGAAGCAAATCAATTAGTAAAAAAAAAAATAATTGTTCTTAAGAAAAAGTATGTAATTATTTATTTTTAATGTATTTTTTTAAACAATTATTTGTTTTTTTCTTTACACTAATTGATTTGTCTCATTATTCTATACATAAAAGTATTACGGTAAGATTATCGAAAACTAAATATTTTACAAGATATTTTATTTTTTATATTAAAATATGTCAGATTAAAAAATAAAATAACTCAAAAAATACTTAATGATAAAATACTTTATTATAGTGTTTTAGAAAGCTTTCGCGATAGGCTACAAGAATATGCAATAAAAAGTAGGCAATTCCATTTAAAAAATTCAATTTGACCTTGATCTGACCTTGGCAACGCCATCCAAGGTCAAACAGCTGTTACCGTTGAATGCGTCTTTTTAAGCCTTACAACTTTTGTCTGAAATATTTTTCTCTAAAATGCAACGTTTACGAGATATTTGAGTGTATCCAGACTTTTGATACACCCTGTTTATTATATATTATTATTATTTTTATTATTTTACACACACACACACACACACACACACATGGATTTATATTAAACTTAAATTTTGAATAAATATTATTATTATTAGAAATCAAAAATCCAAGTAAAATGGCAAAAGAGCCACGCGCAGTTTTCTGGGCGCAAAAATATATAAATTAAATCAAAAATTGAATTAAAAAATTAGAGAATTTCTTTAATTATATGATTCGCGAAAGGCGGACGTTTCGGCCCTTTTTTGGCCATCATCAGCGCAAACAATAATAAAATCAACATTAAAAACGGTATACAAAAAGAGTCTTAAATAATTAAAGCGCAAAGTTATATGATAACTGACGGTAGAAGGCGTAATCCCTCATGTCGCTCCAAATGACAAAAACCATTCTCCATGCAGTCCATGTTCTTTCGGGGGGCAGAAACCTCGATTCTTTATGCATGAATCCACGAACATAGTGATACGTTAATAATTGTGTCTGTAATATGAGCGGAATGGTTTGTGTCAAAAAACGAAAAATGAAAAGAGAGAGATCCATGTCGAAAATTACAATAGTAAGACTTACATAAAAGAGACGCAACGCACGAGTCGACAGTACAAATCTTTCAGCCACGCAAAATCTTAACCAAACTCACCAACTAACCACAGAGTAATGAGAAGTATTGTTCGGCGAAAAAGGTGAGATAATAACAACAAATATTATCAGTAACGGTAAACAACGATACAAAAAAATTAAAGATTGTCAAAACAGTGAAATGAAAAACAATATCAGCATTGTCTATAGTATAAAATCAAAGTAATAAATAAATAAATATATATGAAACAGTCGAGACACAATATCCAAAAAATAAAAATAAAAACAAATTTTGTCGTTGTAAAAAGGATGTTTGTCATATGAATTATATTAAATAGATAAATAAATAAATAAGATTTAAGAGATTGTCAAGTACAGTAAAATAATTATAAAATAAACATATAAACTATTATGAAATACACGATAATAAAAAACAATGACCGCTGGAATTGTCTGTAGTATAAAAAGTAATAAATAAATAAATATATATAAAACAGTCCAGACACACTATCAAAAATAAATAAAATAAAACAAATTTTGTCGTTGTAAAAAAAAAAAAAGGTGTTTGTCAAATGAGTTATATTAAATATATAGGTAAATAAAAGATTGTCAAGTACAGAGAAACAATTATAAAATAGACAAAAATTAACTATGAAATAAACGATAATAAAAAACACTGACCGCTGTCAAATATGGTAAAAACGCGATAAATGCAAATAAAATGTCAAGTATGAAAAGGAGAACTATAGAAAATTAAATTTTTGAGAGCTTGTCCAAAACTGTTAAATATGCTTCTGGGATTCGGTGTCCGTTTGTAGATTCAAACTATTTTTTTGTCGCTTAATGTGCAATACTTCGGAGATCAATCGCTTATGTAAATGTGGTTCATTATCAAGTATTTCTATTTTGTCCCACTTAAAGTCATGATTAAGAGAAATTCTGTGATCGGTTATAACAGAGTGATTTGTCGTATTTCTACGAATATGATTTTTGTGTTCCGCTATCCTCGTGTGTAATTGTCTCTTAGTCTGTCCCACATATGACGCATCGCAATTATCACAATTAATTTTGTAAACAACATTGCTGCGGGTCGATTGTGGGCAGGAGTCCTTATGCACCTTAATAAACTTATTCATTTTGTTAAGACTACGATAAGAGAGTTTCACATTAAGGTCTTTAGTTATGTTTTTAAATTGTTCGGATATTGAAGGAACGTAAGGTATCGTAAAGTAAGAAACTCTCTCAGAATCTTCTGTATGTTTATCGCTGTCAAAATTAGAGTCGTTATGCACAAGAGTTTTCAGGCGTTCACGAACGACATCGAAAATGAACCCGAGGGGATAGCCATTATCCATCAAAATCCTAATGATTAATTCAAAATTTTTTCGATGAAACAACGGGTGAGACAACCGAAACACTCTGTCGGTCAAACCGATCACAGTACCCCTCTTCTGACAAAGAGGGTGATTCGAAAGGAAATGTAAATATCTCCCCGAGAAGGTAGGCTTGTGGTACCAGTCAAAGGTCAGGTGGTTATCATTCAGGATCATAGTAATGTCCAAGAAATTAAGTCGGTTTTCCTCTCCAATCTCAATTGTGAATTGTAGACGTGGGTGGAATGTATTGAAAGTGTCTAGAGTGTGGTTGAGGAGGCAAGAGGGAGCCGCCATTGCAATGTCATCAACATATCTGACAAAAAATGGGGGGGTATAATTCAGAGACTCAAGAGCTTTAGATTCCAGATCCTGAAGGACTATGTCCGCGATAATGGGGGACAATGGGGAACCCATAGGAGTGCCGAAAGTTTGCTTGTAAATTAATCCATTGAAAGTAAAAAAAGTAGAATCTAATATCAGTCTAACCGCAGTAATGAATTCATAATGTGATATGTTGCAATTATTAGAGATGTAATTCCATCGAGAAGAGATGCTATCAATCGCTATATCAGTAGGAATGTTTGTGAATAAGGAAACGGCGTCTAAGGAAATGAGAAGAAAATTATTGTTGATACTTATGTCAGAAAGTTTCTTCACAAGTTCAAAACTATTGTTAATGTGACTATGTGCAATGGGAAAGCTTTTAAGTAATATGCGATGAATAAAGGAGGCCAAATTGTATAAGGGACTATTAAGTGAGGAGACAATTAAGCGGAAAAGACTGTTAGGTTTGTGAATCTTAGGGAGTCCGTATGCTCTCGGTAAGATCCCGTCACTAAAATTGAGAAATCTATAAGTTGAGGGTGATATGAAATCTGCATTTTTCCATCTCTTGAGCAAATCCCGTAGATGTGAAGAAAGCCTATTAGTAGGATCTTTTTTAACAATATTATACGTATTATTGTCTTTTAGTAATTCTTCGACCTTATTGAAATATACATATTTATCAAGGGCAACTGTGATGTTCCCTTTGTCGGCACGAGTGACAATTACATTGTCATTGTGTTTAAAAAATTTTTTTTATTAGTGACAATTAATTGTTTAATGCGTGTGTCAAAATCATTTTTCGGGGTGGAGTAATTCGGGAGATTATTAATAATGTTTACCGAACGATTTCTGATAGCCACTTGAGTGGCTGAAGGAAGTTTCACAAGATTGCTTTCAATATTTTTGATAAATTCAATAGTTAGTTTTTCCCTATTAGAAATGGGAAGGCTGAAGTTATCACCTAACTGTAATATGCTTTGAACATCATTGGGGATAGCTGTGGACGACAAATTAATAAAACACTTCTCATTAATGTGTAGAGGATGTTGTGCTGTATCGTTAAAAGTGTGTGGATCAATTTGGATCTCCAAGTCATGAGCGGTATTACTTCTCGGTTTAAATGAAAACCCCTGAGATTTCTCATATGTACCTTTCGTATGAGTAGGAGAGCGATAAAAATAGCGAATAGGTTTAAATTCTGTGTGTTCTTTTTTCTGTTCAATAGATAAGCGGTTGAATTTCTTATGGAATTTATCATGTAGATTAGTAAAAAAGGAGTACAAAGGTCCTTGTTGTCTTGTGAAAAAGGAATTACAAACAGACATCGGCTAAGATTCACAAACCTAACAGTTCTTTCCGCTTAATTGTCTCCTCACTTAATAGTCCCTTATACAATTTGGCCTCCTTTATTCATCGCATATTACTTAAAAGCTTTCCCATTGCACATAGTCACATTAACAATAGTTTTGAACTTGTGAAGAAACTTTCTGACATAAGTATCAACAATAATTTTCTTCTCATTTCCTTAGACGCCGTTTCCTTATTCACAAACATTCCTACTGATATAGCGATTGATAGCATCTCTTCTCGATGGAATTACATCTCTAATAATTGCAACATATCACATTATGAATTCATTACTGCGGTTAGACTGATATTAGATTCTACTTTTTTTACTTTCAATGGATTAATTTACAAGCAAACTTTCGGCACTCCTATGGGTTCCCCATTGTCCCCCATTATCGCGGACATAGTCCTTCAGGATCTGGAATCTAAAGCTCTTGAGTCTCTGAATTATACCCCCCCATTTTTTGTCAGATATGTTGATGACATTGCAATGGCGGCTCCCTCTTGCCTCCTCAACCACACTCTAGACACTTTCAATACATTCCACCCACGTCTACAATTCACAATTGAGATTGGAGAGGAAAACCGACTTAATTTCTTGGACATTACTATGATCCTGAATGATAACCACCTGACCTTTGACTGGTACCACAAGCCTACCTTCTCGGGGAGATATTTACATTTCCTTTCGAATCACCCTCTTTGTCAGAAGAGGGGTACTGTGATCGGTTTGACCGACAGAGTGTTTCGGTTGTCTCACCCGTTGTTTCATCGAAAAAATTTTGAATTAATCATTAGGATTTTGATGGATAATGGCTATCCCCTCGGGTTCATTTTCGATGTCGTTCGTGAACGCCTGAAAACTCTTGTGCATAACGACTCTAATTTTGACAGCGATAAACATACAGAAGATTCTGAGAGAGTTTCTTACTTTACGATACCTTACGTTCCTTCAATATCCGAACAATTTAAAAACATAACTAAAGACCTTAATGTGAAACTCTCTTATCGTAGTCTTAACAAAATGAATAAGTTTATTAAGGTGCATAAGGACTCCTGCCCACAATCGACCCGCAGCAATGTTGTTTACAAAATTAATTGTGATAATTGCGATGCGTCATATGTGGGACAGACTAAGAGACAATTACACACGAGGATAGCGGAACACAAAAATCATATTCGTAGAAATACGACAAATCACTCTGTTATAACCGATCACAGAATTTCTCTTAATCATGACTTTAAGTGGGACAAAATAGAAATACTTGATAATGAACCACATTTACATAAGCGATTGATCTCCGAAGTATTGCACATTAAGCGACAAAAAAATAGTTTGAATCTACAAACGGACACCGAATCCCAGAAGCATATTTAACAGTTTTGGACAAGCTCTCAAAAATTTAATTTTCTATAGTTCTCCTTTTCACACTTGACATTTTATTTGCATTTATCGCGTTTTTACCATATTTGACAGCGGTCAGTGTTTTTTATTATCGTTTATTTCATAGTTAATTTTTGTCTATTTTATAATTGTTTCTCTGTACTTGACAATCTTTTATTTATCTATATATTTAATATAACTCATTTGATAAACACCTTTTTTTTTTTTTACAACGACAAAATTTGTTTTATTTTATTTATTTTTGATAGTGTGTCTGGACTGTTTTATATATATTTATTTATTTATTACTTTTTATATTACAGACAATTCCAGCGGTCATTGTTTTTTATTATCGTGTATTTCATAATAGTTTATATGTTTATTTTATAATTATTTTACTGTACTTGACAATCTCTTAAATCTTATTTATTTATTTATCTATTTAATATAATTCATATGACAAACATCCTTTTTACAACGACAAAATTTGTTTTTATTTTTATTTTTTGGATATTGTGTCTCGACTGTTTCATATATATTTATTTATTTATTACTTTGATTTTATACTATAGACAATGCTGATATTGTCTTTCATTTCACTGTTTTGACAATCTTTAATTTTTTTGTATCGTTGTTTACCGTTACTGATAATATTTGTTGTTATTATCTCACCTTTTTCGCCGAACAATACTTTTCATTACTCTGTGGTTAGTTGGTGAGTTTGGTTAAGATTTTGCGTGGCTGAAAGATTTGTACTGTCGACTCGTGCGTTGCGTCTCTTTTATGTAAGTCTTACTATTGTAATTTTCGACATGGATCTCTCTCTTTTCATTTTTCGTTTTTTGACACAAACCATTCCGCTCATATTACAGACACAATTATTAACGTATCACTATGTTCGTGGATTCATGCATAAAGAATCGAGGTTTCTGCCCCGAAAGAACATGGACTGCATGGAGAATGGTTTTTGTCATTTGGAGCGACATGAGGGATTACGCCTTCTACCGTCAGTTATCATATAACTTTGCGCTTTAATTATTTAAGACTCTTTTTGTATACCGTTTTTAATGTTGATTTTATTATTGTTTGCGCTGATGATGGCCAAAAAAAGGGCCGAAACGTCCGCCTTTCGCGAATCATATAATTAAAGAAATTCTCTAATTTTTTAATTCAATTTTTGATTTAATTTATATATTTTTGCGCCCAGAAAACTGCGCGTGGCTCTTTTGCCATTTTACTTGGATTTTTGATTTCTAATCGTCTAAGAGCCTTACTTTTATATCTTTTTATTATTATTATTATTATATTTAAAAAAAAATGTTGATTATTTCTGCGCCTCCTTCTCCCACGTCCATGCATGCCTCGCGCTGTCTCTCTCTCTCTCTCCCACATGCATGCGAACGTCATCCTTTTCCCACGCCAATGCGAACGCAATCCTTTTCTTACACGCGTGCATGCCTCGCGCTATCCTTCTCCCACGCTCATAGAATATATTAGCGCTATCCTTCTCTTACACATTGCGGACGCTTCGCGCTATCTCTCTCACACCTACTCGCGGCATCGTACCTTCGCGTTCCCTCTTCCCCGCGGGTCCCTCACCAATCGGTTAGGACGCGGTCCCTCTCCCCCTCTCCGCGGACCTCTCGCCTACCGGTTAGGTTAGCGGGTCCCTCGGCTATCGGTTAGGACGCGGTCCCCCTCTCCCTTTCCGCGGAACCCTCGTCCATCGGTTAGGACGCGGTCCCCTTCCCCCCTCCTCGCGGACCCCTCGCCTACCGGTTAGGACGCGGTCCCCCGCGTGACGTCACACCCCCGCGCCGGTTTCCCCTCGCCCCCCCCCCCTCAGAGGACCTGGGTTAGAACTCTCCTTGATATACTACTACTAGTATTCTTTTAAAATTAACACCGAAGCGCGATTATATCTCCGAGTTGTGGAGAGTCTGAAAACTTATGTGAACAAAGAAAGACGCTTTATATATTTATATTTAAAATATATTTTATACTTTTATATAGTAAAAGTAAAGTGAGAGTGATTTACTTACCTCGAAATCGCGAAGCCTCTTCCTGTGTCCGTGTGTCGATCCAGCTTGATCCTGAGAGTAGTCCAATAATCCATGGGCGTTGATCCGAGGCATCCAGCGGCGACCTGAAACAGAATTAGAGAGGGATTAACAGCGAATGAGGAAATTAGTCCAACTGTCTAGCGTTGCACAAATAGCGTCGTTCCGACGTATTCTTGAGGCGTCGAAACAGTTTTCATCCAGTGGGTAGTCCAGACATCCATGGGCGTTGATCCGGTGAATCCAGCGGCGACCTGAAAAAGAAAAGAAGAAAGGGATTAGGAAAATTTCCCAAGCAGTCAAGCAGATAAGCAGTGGCGTTAATAGCAGCGCAATCCTGACGCTGAGCATCTCATCCGACGGCAGACCGAACAGGCACCGATCGTGGATATTCCTTGTTTGTTGGAAAGTCAAACAAACTGGCGATCGTTTAAATAAGAAAAGAAGAAAGGGATTAGGAAAATTTCCCAAGCAGCCAAGCAGATAAGCAGTGGCGTTAATAGCAGCGCAATCCTGACGCTGAGCATCTCATCCGACGGCAGACCGAACAGGTACCGATCGTGAATATTCCTTGTTTGTTGGAAGGTCAAACAAACTGGCGACCGTTTAAATAAGGTAGGAAAACCTGTATTCTCTGTAGAATTCTCCATCTCGATTTGTTTGTCCGGTCACAACCTAAGGTAAAAAAACCTGTATTCTGTGTAAATTTCTCCATCTCGACTAGTTTGTCCGGTCACAACCTAACCTGCATACTGTGCAAATTCCACATCTCATATAACATTGTCCGGTCACAACCTTGAAACCGGAGGGAAAATCGACCAGCACAGCAGCCCCGAAGCAGGACGAGACGAGCAAATCGGCCGAAAAAACACCCGGAGATAAGAAGATTCCGAGGTTCCGGTCCGTCATCAAGGAAATAGGTGATGGAAAAACAAAAACGCGTGTGTTACAGATGATTGACAGTTCCGACGAATCCGAGCACGACGTCGTAGAACCTGTAAATAAGTGAAGTTAATTATAAGCAAGCATATAGGATTATAAAACGCGTTTTTAGAATAAGATACACAGTCTGTTAAGAAACAGCTACACCTCGTGTACTTTTATGCACCTTGTAAAAATGTGATAGCTGCACCTTAAGTGCAGCACTTTGGTACTTTTAGCCGAACTTGTAAATTTCACGGTGAAATTAGTCTAGTCGAACAAATAGTATGTAAAATTAATTAATATTATGTTTTGATATTTGTGTTAACCGCGGAGCGTGACAAAGCGGTATTATATATGTTTTATATAGATATAAAAGATTTTATAACCAAAACGATAATTTTCAGGGTAAGCGCGTGCGATATAGGTCCTAAGGTTTATAAACGTTTTATTTATAATTAATTAATGATAGATTATGCAAAAAATTGTGATATTTAAAGTTGATAAGCGTTATTAGAAAATATTAAGAATAAGTAAGACTGCGCATGCGCGAGAGTCAAGCCGCCGAGCGGTGAACGATAGAAGGGATGGCTCTCAGTGAGAGAGTCCCAGAGTGGGGAACGAGTATAAAAGGTTGTGCGGAGGAGCTCTCGAGGTCTTTTCCCCGGAAACCAAGCGTATTAGAAAAACGTCTTGCGGGTATTTCAATAAGTGAGAAGAACATAGTCGCGAAATAAAATCTCTACGTAATTGAGACTCGTGATAGTAATTAAAGGCAGTATTATTTTATAACCGCGCGATAGATCTCCGAGTTGTGGAGATGCGTGATAAAACCTCTGTGAAACAAAGAGAGTTATTTTCTTAAGGAAGTTTAAACATTTTATATTCTTTTAAATATATTTATATACATTTAAATATTTAAAAGCAGTGTTAATTCACTTACCTCGAAATCGCGAAATCCTTCCTGTGTCCGTGTGTCGATCAGCTTCATCCAGTGGGTAGTCCAGCAGTCCTTGGGCGTTGATCCGATGAATCCAGCCGCGACCTGAAACAGAAAACAAAAGGATTATAAGCGAAGGAGGAATCTTATCCAATTGTTCAGCGGTGGATAAATTGCGTCGTTCCGACGCATGCTTGAAGCGTCGATCCAGATATATCCAGCGGGTAGTCCAGCAATCCATGGGCGTTGATCCAGTAAATCCAGAGACGATCTGAAGCAGAAGATAATGGGCAAATTAAGGAAACTTGACAGGAAGTCCAGCCCACACGCCGTAGCGTGAATAGCAGCGCAACTAAGACGCTGAGCATACAATCCGACGGCAGACCCGACGAGGCACTGATCGAGAATATTCCTTGTTTGTTGGATGGTCAAACAAACTGGCGACCGTAAAATAAGGTAGGAAAACCTGTATTCTGTGTAGAATTCTCCATCTCGACTAGTTTGTCCGGTCACAACCTAACCTGAGGCATCAAGTTGGACAGAGGTAGTCAAGAAAGGTAAAAAGGTAAGAAAAACAAAACCCAGGATCAAAGTGAGAACAAGAACAAAGATGAAGTTAAGGAGGGGACTCAAGGAAAAGGAAGGAATGCAGCTGGGTCTACACCAATACCGAAGGAGAGAACGATTATTGGAGGAGTTAAAGTAAGGATACCAAAAACATCTGCGGTGACTATCACAGGACAAGGAGAGAATTTCTCATATGATGCTATGTTGAAAAAGGCAAGAGAAAACATTCAACTTGATAAATTAGGTATCGAGAAAACTAAGCTAAGGAAGGCGGC
The DNA here is from genome assembly GCA_907163055.1 of Formica aquilonia x Formica polyctena. Classification (NCBI taxonomy): domain Eukaryota; kingdom Metazoa; phylum Arthropoda; class Insecta; order Hymenoptera; family Formicidae; genus Formica; species Formica aquilonia x Formica polyctena. The sequence continues at coordinate 6,449 of CAJQTV010000942.1, read as the reverse complement.
TAATGGGGGGTATATCCTTGAGATCCCAGGCCCCAAAAAGGACGAGAAGGCAAATGCCCTGGCTGCAAAACTTAAGGAAGTTTTGCCCAATGAAGTAAGGATAGCTAGACCACAGCGCAAGGCAGAGATAAGGATCATAGGCTTTGATGAATCGGTTTCGAAAGATGAGATAATATTTGTTATTGAGAATTTAGGTAGCTGTAAAACAGAGGATATTAAGGTAGGAGAAATTCGTTGGATGAATAATGGTCTTTTTACAATTTGGGCGCAATGTCCATTAACAGCGGCAACGATCCTTACAACAAAAGGCAAAATTCGGATAGGATGGACAATGGCGCGAGTCGAGATGTTAATAGCCAGGCCAATCCAATGCTACAAGTGTTGGGAGTTTGGGCATCTTAAAAATTCTTGTCAGTCGAAGGTGGATAGAAGCAATACATGCTTTAAATGTGGTGCTCTGGGACACCCGGTTATGGAATGTACTTCTCCCTTGCACTGTGTTATATGCAAGAAAAAGAACATGGATGATAAGCACAGGATGGGCTCTATACAGTGTGAGTCGCTTAAACTATATAGCAATAGTAAGGTAGGTGAAGAGATGACTACAGCTGCAAAGCAGAGTAATATCCGGATGGAGGACGGATCTAATAATAAAACTCAATGAAGAACAAAATACTACAAGTGAATATAAATTATTCATGGGCTGCCCATGATTTATTAATGCAGTATTTGTTAGAGAATGGAATCTCCATTTGTATAATTGCTGAGCCAGTACACATTCCAGACTCTCCGGCATGGTTCTGTAGCACCGATAAAAAAGCAGCAATATATGTAAATTATGAATACTTTAAGGATTCTTTGCAACTATTTAGTAAAGGTAGAAATTATGTAGCAGTTAAATGCGATAATTATATATTCACATCGGTATACATATCTCCAAATATCAGTACTGGAAGGTTTCTGCTCGCAATGGATGAACTAAGTGATCTAGTAGTAAAGGCTAAAAATAAAGTGATAATAAGTGGAGATTTTAATGCCAAGTCCTCGGTGTGGGCATCTAGAACAACGGATGTGCGAGGAGAACTAGTTGAAGAATGGTCTGCTGAGTGCGAGCTGAGGTTAATAAACGCTGGGGCTGTGCCCACATGTGTGAGAGCCCAGAGCACATCCATCGTAGACCTCACGTGGTGTACGGCTGATATAGTTGCAAATTTACTAGAATGGAAAGTGGAAGATCGCGAATCACTTTCAGATCACGCGTATATAAGTTTTGTGGTTCAGAATAACTTATATTCCTTGGCGAGTAAATTACCAATTAAGCATCCGATCATGGAGTTTTAGTAAAATGAATAAGGATATGTTCCTAGAGATACTAGAATTCAAATGTGCAAGAGATCCACTAGTGACAGAAGGAATCTCAGTAGAAGACATGGCTGCTTGGATGGAGAATGCACTGTCGGAGGCATGCAACGGTTCAACTCCGAAGATGAAAGGACGTAAACCCATGAGCCGTACCTATTGGTGGAATAGTGATATATCGGAAGCTAGGAATGAGTGTATTAGAGCGCAAAGGAAATGGACGAAGAGTAAGAGAAAGGGAGACAGAGACGCTACAGAAGAATTTAGGTTGGTTTATAGAGAGAAGAGGAAAATACTAAGAGAAGAAATCAAGAAGGCGAAAACAATTGCATGGGAAGAACTCATAGAGACAATAGATAACGACCCATGGGGCTTACCGTATAAGGTGGTTCTCCGCAAATTACGTAAGCACTCGTTGAGACATATCGAAACCCTAGACAAGCATCAAGTAGATAAGATTGTGGATAAACTGTTTCCGAAAGGTGAACCATTGAGTAATATCGAGCTGGAAATGCCTGAGTGGAACGAGGAATGGGAGATTGCACCCATGGAGGTCTTTAAGATGCTAAAAAAGAGGCAAGTAGCCAACACCGCACCCGGACCGGATGGTATAAAGGCAACAATACTAAAGAAGGTCCCCACGTGCATTGTCAATAGAGTAATAGCATGCTACGATACATGTTGTGGGCGTGAGCCTCGATATAGCAAACGCCTTCAACTCATTACCATGGAAGGCTATACATGAAGCACTAAGGAAGAAAGGCTTTCCAATATACCTGAGACGTATAATCAAGAGCTACCTATCGGAAAGAACTATATACATTTCATCTACTAAAGACGGCTCATGGAGCAAACCCATGTCAGCAGGCGTGCCTCAAGGATCAGTTCTTAGTCCCTTATTATGGAACATCACATACGACGAGGTGTTACGAAATAGAGTTGAACCGGGATGTTCGATCATCGGATATGCGGATGATACTTTTATTATGGCTAGCGCTGCTAGTATTGAGGATGCATGCTACATGGTCAGTATGCAGACGGCCAGAACCCTCTTCAGTATTAAGAATCTGGGCCTGGAAGTCTCAGAAGAAAAAACCAATGTAATCGCTTTCTATAGTAATAGGAATAAACCTGATAAAATACCGGAAGTAATGGTAGGCAACACAGGAATTGCAATACAAAGTCTGTTAAATATCTTGGACTTATGCTGGATCGAAGATGGTGTTTCCAACAGCACTTTATGTACATGAGTCAAAAGTTGAATAAAGTGATACGGGCCTTGGGGAGGCTTATGCCAAACCTGAGAGGCCCTGGAGAATCGAAAAGAGGTCTATATGCGAATACAGTTTTCTCGGTGGCGTTATATGGGGCTCCAATATGGAGCGAGGTGCTGGCGGTTTCACCAGGATTGCAGCAAATAGCTAGAAGGATACTTAGAGTGTTAGCATTGAGAGTAATAGCGGGATATCGCTCAGTATCGCATGATGCAGCTACTTTGCTAGCCAGGGTCCCCCCATTAAATCTATTGGCAGCCATGCAGAGCAGAACCTTCATGAGGTCGAGGGATTTACTAAGGAATGGTGAATGGTCAAAGGAAAAGGAAAAGGAAATTAAGGACATGGAGAAGACACTACTTCGTAGGCAATGGAACATTTATCTGAGTAGAAGGGACGTTCCTGGGTTAAGAACCATCGAGGCAATCTTACCCCATTACTCTCCTTGGCTTGATAGGAATCATGGTTGTATGTCATTTAGATTAACTCAGGTTTTAACAGGTCATGGCTGTTTCAATAAGTTTCTATATAGGATAGGTAAAAGTGATTCACCCTTTTGTACATATTGCGAGTTGGAGGAGGAAGATGATCCGAAGCATATGATTGCACGTTGTCCTAGATGGAGTGAAGAAAGGAGTAACCTAATTTTAAGTTTAGATTCGATAGAAATTATTGAGGATGGAGTTAGACTTAAACACTTAGTCAAAAGTATGCTAGAATCCAAAGATAAATGGAACGCAGTAACGAGATTTTCGGAAGTAGTTATAAAAATCAAAGAGGATGAGAGAGAAAGAGAGAGAGAGGCCAAAGCCCTCCGGATCTTACCAGTGAAGAAGAGTAGTATTAGCATTAGATCTAAGCTGATAGAAACACAGTTTTAGTTTTAGATTTAATTTCGGTTTTTAGCTTTAGCTTTAGTTGTAGTTAGCTTTGGTTTTTAGGTTTAGTTTTAGTTTTTAACTCTTAGTTTGTAGTTTTAGTTTAGCTTAAAGTCAATTGGTTGTCGGATATTTTATACGCCAAAATATCGTCTCCCGTTACTACTCGCGACGATCCCGACAAGTGCCTTCCTCTCTTCCGTCGTTCGCCGTCGCGCACCAGAGAGTTGTTCGTGGTGGAGGAGTGTCATCACAAGGAAGGGAGACGGACCGTGGGACAAGGAGCAGCCGATTCGGTAGCCAAATCGTTGAAGAAACCGCGGAGCGAGCCGGCGTCATATCCTGGTTGCAATCCTGCCATTGCGAGCGGACAGCCACAAGTCCTGGGGGCTCGGACCGAGAAGCTACCACATCCTGGTTGCAATCCTGCCATTGCGAGCGGACAGCCACAAGTCCTGGGGGCTCGGACAAAGAAGCTACCACATCCTGGTTGCAATCCTGCCTTTGCGAGCGGACAGCCACAAGTCCTGGGGGCTCGGACCGAGAAGCTACCACATTCTGGTTGCAATCCTGCTATTGCGAGCGGACAGCCACAAGTCCTGGGGGCTCGGACAAAGAAGCTACCATATCCTGGTTGCAATCCTGCCATTGCGAGCGGACAGCCAAGTAACCTTGCCGCTTGTTGGTGAAAGCGTGCTGGCGACCGTGAATCAAAAACAGGTGAGAGAACCTTTATTCGAAGCGTATTTCTTACGTCTAGAACGTTTTTTACGCTTGGCCGTTATTTGTCCGGTCAAAACCTAACCGTCCGTCCGTCCGTCCGTCCGTCATAAAAAGATTTGTCCTGACATCTGAACCGTTGTAACACACACGTTTTAAGCTCATCTTCTGGCTGAAAACGCCTGCTGACCAAATTTTAAGGGATCAAACAGATGGAATGTTGGCAGTTTTTACATGGTTCTCTGGGGAGTGTGTTACAGTGGTTCAGACATCAGGACATCTCCTTTTATTCTGTCGGTATTAACGCATTAATACGTCGATGGCAAAAATGCTGTAACGTAAATGGAAATTACGTTGAGAAAAAATGTTCCTTACTGGTCATAATTTTGTCACCTTACCTGTCTAAAAATTAAATTCCGGTTTTCTCTTCTTTGTAACGGCAGGGCCGTTACTACGGCCATTGTACACAGCTCGCCGTAGAAATATATACACAGATACACCTGGTTCGCTTATTCACCCAGCCCTACCTGTCCTGCCACCGTCATATTGCTTAACGCGTGTGCGTTCTCGCTCAGCATGCGCTTCCGCTCACCGACACGCGCTATCTTGCTCAGCATGCGCTCTCGCTCACCAGCACGCTCTATCACTCTCGCGGGGTCCCCACGCAATACCGACTCCCACCGCCGGACCGACGGCGCACAGTGGGGGCCGCCGGCCGGGTATATAAGCCCGGCCGGCAGAGACATCGGGACCAGATCCTGTCCCGACATCCAGTTCCAGACACCGACCTGCCTAATACCTATTACCGCTCGGGGACGAGGTTTCTCTCGTCTCTGCCGGGTTTCGCCGGCTCTCTCTACCTTCGGGCTGAGGTTTCGCTCAGCCCCGTCGGGTTTCGCCGACTCCTGTCACCACTCCTCGGGCCAAGGTTTCTCTTGGCCCTGTCGGGTTTCGCCGGCTCCTAACACCTACCCGGGCTGAGGTTTCGCTCAGCCCTGCCGGGTTTCGCCGGTTTCCGTTGCCAAGGCAAGCTTGACGTGACACTCGGTCTTGCCCGTAATACCTCACCACCTAACCTGACGCTAGTATATAAGCTGCATGTAAATACCGCGTTGTAAATAGTAGTCGCATGATAGAGACAAGTTCGCTAGCAATAACACCTGGTAGTATTAAGTCCGCTAGCCATAACCGCATCCTAGTCTTAAGGCCTGTTAGCAATAAGACCTGCCTAGTAATAAGCCCGCTAGTTATAACCGCTCGTTAGTGATAAGTCCGCTAGTTATAACCGCACGCTAGTAATAAGACCTGTCTAGTACTAAGTTCGCTAGTCCTAAGGCCTGTTAGTGATAAGTTCACCGCATGTAAATAAAACCGGGAACCATCGCCCGCCGCACCTGTCTGGCGCTTCTCACCGTGTTACGCCTCTCGCTTCGCGCCTGCGCGTTACGCTCCGCAGATCCTGCTACCAGCGACCGCCTTCACCGCACGCTATCGCCAGACCATGCACGCTGTATCAAGCGACGCGGTAGCGTCGCGACGCCAAGTATATAAAAAAAACGTTTCGACTTGTCAACGGTTTGCCTATGTTGCCTATGTTGCCTATGTACAGGGGCCGCAACGCTACAAGTAGCTTATCTGGAGTTTTGCGTCTAATAAACTTTTGATTAAAATTCCTCAGGAACCAAGCCGTTAATCAAAAATGTAACTTTTCTTATACAATGTGGATGCAAGCTTTAGATTGCGACCAGTTTGAATAAGATTGGTGCAGTCAATCCTGAGGAATGATAATCGTATACCAGAAATGTGACATTTTTCGTTTTCCATCATCATTATCATAATAATCAGGTTCAGTTTCAGACTCTCACGTACGTATGCTCGCACGCACACATGCAAAGCGATTTTGTCCCTCAAGGCGCGTTTGCAGCGCTCATGTACGATTATTCGCTTGAGTGTGCAAATACGCCTTGAGAGACAATGTGTATGTGCGTGCATACGTATATGATACGTATCAAGCGGTACGCGGTAGCATCGCGACGTCAAGATATAATAACGTTATAAGATTAATGTTCGCGACGTCAAGATATAATAACATTATAAGGTTAATGTTATATTTGAATCTGCTGCAGAAAATATATTTGGTCCTATCGAGTAAGTAGATTGAAATTTTGTATATATATCTGCTTATATATGCTGATTATATGTTTATTTATTGTTTTAT